>JACFYI010003065.1:1205686-1245042 GCA_014898755.1 Handroanthus guayacan | reverse complement strand
TTTGATGGGGGTGGTATCCATGTGCGTGTTGACCGTTTGATTTTAGACGGAAAATGTTAGGATGTCCCAAAAGTGCTAAAAAATAAAAGATTTGGTCCTACAAGTGTTAAAAATGAAAATGTTGGTACCAAAAGTACAAAATGACCTATCATTTGGGACCAAAAGTGTAATTTTCCCAAAATTAATTATTTTCTTAGGTAATGGTGGAATTAAAAGTGCAGAAAATCAACAAAAGATATTAATTGATGACTTCTACTAGCAGAAGCGTATGCACGACACTGAGAAATGGGGAATACTAATTATTGGTCAAGAAGTGGGAAATGATTTAAATATAGTCTAAGGATGATGTATGTTTCTGAATTCAGAGTCACTTTTATTCAACTTTTGTTATAATTAGTTCCCACATCAAGGGATTAATTTATACTCCTAGGAAAAAGACCAATTCAACTCAATATAAATAACCAACCAAAAAAAAAAAAAATAAATAAATAAAATCTTATAAATTTCGATTTAACAATGTTCTACATTGAGTAATGATCTAGTTGTTAGGGATATATTTAGTTTGAGGATTTACTATACTCACAATCATTGTCAAATAGAAAATCTTAACTTGGCAAAGTCTTTGTAAAAAGAGATCTTATGGATGAGAATGATCTCGAAAAAGGGATAAAAAAAGACATATACTGCCATCATTTTCACAAATATTGCCCAAATAAGATGTTAAATATTGCTCATACTATACAACAATTTATATACAATCAAGAGGTTATGAATTCAATTCTAATAGCTTTTAATAAAGTGTGGAGCCTATTTGGTATGGCTTTGTGTGTTAGTCTAAATTATCCTCTTTTTTTATTTTTTTATTTTCATTTATTTTGATAATAGTATAACAAACCACTATAGGTTCATTACATATGGGAATAAAAAATTCTAAAAGAAAATATTCTGAGTTTATGTTCGATTAACATATTTTGGTAATTAAAAAATTAATAAATCTTAAATAATTTCACTGGTAGACATATCTTAATAAATTTTGGTGACTAATAAATTATTTCAAATTGTAAAACTTTAAAATATGATCAATATCAAACAAATATAATCAAATTATCCACATTTTACTCATAAATAATATAAATCTAATATATGTGTAATTACTAAAGATAGAAATTATTAAATGCACAGATATCGCGTATGTACCAATTGCTGGTTGATATGATATATTGATGCAAGGATCATATGTATTAATTATTTTGTTTTGTTTTCTTCCTTTTCTAAATCATCACCAAAATCCATAATAAGAAAAAAAAAGAAAAAGAAAAAAAGACAAGAGTCTTTTAATTTTAATTAATTAATTTGTTTATTTTTTTGTGCTTTGTTTTGGTAGATGTTGCTTTCGGAAGCTCAAACTCAAAGATAGACAGCGAAAGTCGTTCGGCACTAAGTAAGCCAAAACCAAAAATCGCGGCGTCCAGCCACGTTCCCGGACTTATAATAAAAATAATATACTACGACTTCATTCTTTAGTGTATTTTTCAAATAAAGAGCTCGCATCGCTATTTGAATGTGCACTTTGATTAAATTTCGAATTCATACAATAATCTAGAAATTATATGAATTAGATAAGTTATACTAGGAACACCTTGTGTGACAGATTCACGTTACAGAAAAGGATTGAAGTCGAATAACCTATGAGGAATTTCATCCCACGAACCAATTCGACCAATTCTTTTGACTACTCTTTAATTTATTATGCAGGGATGATGTTCTACAGCACATGAACTTCCACCCTCGTGTCATTATTGAATTATAGGCCAAAGTCCACATAAAAAAGAGAGCATAATAATAATAATAATTAATATTATTGTCCTTCTTGGTTTGGTTTTGACAAAATACACGTCCACTAAAACGTGTCCAATTTTCAAATATCGCGTAGTCATGTCGTATGAGGCACTTCAGACCTTTTTAACTAGAAGAATAACAATTCCATTTCTTTACCTAATCAAATCTTCAACTAACAAGGGTAAGTTTAGTCAACTAGTTTTTGTTTTGGAATCGTAATGGGATGTCTGGTCACAAAATGATAAAGTACATTTTGAGTTGAGTTAACAATCACACTGAACGAAAGATGTGAAATCATATCAATGATTAAGTTGGACAGGATGCAAAGTTAGACGTGAATTTAGTCAATCAATCAGACTCTGAAGGACACAGATTGTGCCAAGTCACTTATATTAATTTTGCTTGTGTGAGTAATTTGAGATTTAAAAGATTTTGATTAGCACCTCCTAGCAGTTCGCAGATCCGAATATCATAAACAAACTATCCTGATCTAATGATAAAATGGCCCGATCATATTTGAAGAACCAATTCCGAATTCAACCAATACTAGAATTAAATTTAATTAAGAAATCCTTAAATAGGGTTTGATTCATCAAATATTAAGAAAATATTAGTTAAGTTGCTATAAAATGATTTGAATTTCATCCCCGGAAATTATAAGGCAAGTACACTAGTCTTCATAATGTCCGGATTTCAGCCAGCCAGACTGGACTTAGAGCTGCATGCTATCGTACACTGAAAAAGAGTAATTAACATAAGAATTTGCAGGCGTGGATCGCTATGCAAAAAATTGATATTAAAAGATGTTGCAATCGAGGACTCACAGAACATTTTATGCTTTATTAAGAAATGTAATTTTACCAGCCCCTTTTTATACCCTAATTACATTTACACTACATGTAGTTTGAAAAATTGCAATAATACTTTCTACTGTTAGTTCCTAACTTTTTGACAAAAAACTTAACACATCAATAATTATAGTGTAAAAAAGTTACGATAACCCCTTTGTAGTTTGAAAAATTATAGTAATGCCCCTAATATAGGGGGAGTTACCAAAATTTTTCAAATCATAAATATTCTGCATCACCTTTTCGTTATTTTCCAAATCATGGTGAATATTTTTTCTAGTTAGATTGAACCTCAAAGAGTGTTAACGTAATTATTCCTTATTAATATCAACACAAATTTAAAAAGAAAAGGAACTAGAAGAAGTGAAAAAAGCCCACCAATTGTTCTGAAGAAAACTAAATGGGCAAGTATCCGTTTTTTACTTTGATAATTTGTTTCAATTTATATTTCATATCTTATTTTACTACATAAATAAATGTCAAGTATATAATATTTATTAGACTTGTGCTTTTAAAAGTAAATATCTAATATATTTGAGAAGCGTCTATATCATATGACACAAAACAGAAATGGAACACTATTTTGAATTGATAATCCTAATTCACCACTTTTGGCCATTTAAATCAAACAAAAAAAAAGTTAATTAATTAATCAACACTAAAATTTCTCTAAAACAAATAATTTGGACATAAAATGAAAATGGTGGTTCATTCTCAAACAAAATTGCCTAAATCGACATGCTAAGGAAATGTTTACAAAAGCTTTTGTTCTTCGAATAAGTGAAAAATTATAAAGAAAGTTATATAAAAAAACTTTCAATGAAAGTTGAGAGTACTTAAAAATAAAAATCAAAAGTGCCAACAAGCTGTAGAAGTTGCTCGGAGGTTATTTATAGCTTCTAGAATTTTTCCGCTTAATTTTAGAAAATCAAAACAAAAAAAGAGAGTCATCAAGCTGATACGAGGACGGTGAAGCTGAAAAGTGCTTTTTACAAGCTACTACCCAGGAATATGGAATGTGAGGATAATCTGGACGCTGGCCCAGCTTGTCCAACTTGATCTGATTGCTGAGATTGACAGGCCCTAGTTGGTGGCTCGCAAATGGTTAGCTTAAATGAAAAGATAATTGACTAATTTGAAAACCTCGTAAGCTCTCGAGAGCGCTCGAGATATTTTTAAAAATAGTAACATGTCATAGTCTATTTTACAGATAATCTATTTAATTGAATAAAATTAAAATTTAAAGGTTATAAGATACTGATAATAAAATATTATAATTAATATAATTAAAACCAATAAATCACTACATCTCTCTTCTCAGAATATTCATACATTTGTTATCAGTAAGTGGACGATTATCTCCAAGGCAAATGTTTAGGTTCGATCTCATTAAGAAAATAAAATAAAGCACGAGAACCCCGCCCCCAACCCACGCAATTCTGGAAAAATTTGCCAGCAAAGTCCTTATTTTTTCACATAATAAAAGAACTAAAAATCCCATATTGAGAACTCAACTCATAATGTAATTTTTTTTAAAAAAATTATCACATATCTTATAAATATGTAAAATCTTAATAAACATTTTGTATTTATAGAACACCCAAATTCTCACTTGACACACTCTTGGCTCTGAAAGCCAGTACCACTTTTGTAGGTCTCTCAACTGAAGTAAAAAGAAGCGTGACATGTATAAACAGAACTTGATAGCCAGCAATTAACAATGCACAATTACAATGAACAAAAATACACTCAATGATATGTGAAATTAAATAGTAGCCAAAATTTTTCGACATAGTTCTAGATTACTTGGAGCATCTTTGTCCATGAACCTTTAAAAAAGTGATAAATTAGCAAAATCAACTAATCTTTTGATGATAGGAACAATTTCTCATCCAAAACCCAATAGAAGGATAAGATATGTAAACAATACATCTACAGAGGGGAGGTTTTTGTTATCTCAAAAGGGGACATGGTACAGTTAGTAATTATACTATCTCCCAAGAAAGGTTACTGTAATTAACCTATAAAAAATATATTGATAAAAAAAGATTACCACCGCCCCCCCCCAGCCCCACACACACGGACACAAAGAATCCATGTCTCAACTTTCAGGCTTCAATCACTTGAAAAACATACAGGATGATTAGCATTAACCTACCTGGACAAGGAGTGGGATTAATTTCTCCTTTCCCTTCTCCTGTGTTAATAAAGACATGTCGGATCTGACATTACCACTCGATGAAAGTGTACTCCTTACCTGACAAAACATAACGCCTTAAAACCTAAGGAAAACGGGAACAAAAGCTGTCAACAACTTATAGCAACACAATTATTTGATTAGGAACGCAAATATGTCGACACCTCAATGCAGCAACTATGTAATTATAATTATCATAGTACATAAATATATATAAAAGACAAGAACATAATGGACCACCAAAACTCACGCTCAATCCAAAGTTTTAAGATAAGGAGCTTTACAATAATACGGCAGTCTAAGCATATTACATAAATATCAAGTTTTATAAGCTTAATTTACATACATACAAATACATATATCTTGAAAACAAAGAGAAAAAGAAAGTAAAGAATAGACAGGCCAAATCCATTATGTCAAAACGAAAAATGACTAGTTCTCTCTTCACATAAAAAACAAGAAAAAAAAAAGAAAGGAAAAGAAAGAAGAAGAAGAAGAAGAAAAAGAAAAAAAGAAAAGAAAAATGACAAATTCTCTCTTCACAAATAGCTCAATGATAATGAATTTATGAAACTAAACAGGCATTGGTTATCCTTATGTGTAGGAGGAACTGTTTCCCCAGATACCACCCCCATGAAGGATTCCGGCACCTGCTAGAGGCAATGAGATGATGATGAGCACCAGTTGTCATTTTACAAGCTAAAATTAAACTGATTCATCAAGAAATCACCTGAAAATGGCAAGGCATGCGGTTTTGAGGGTTGCATCACGAAAGTGTTGCATATACTCACTGATGTATCTGCATGGCCGTGTATGTGCAATAGTAACGGCACTGTAGTATGAGAGGTTTTCTGCAATGCAATAATAATCAGTAAAGGCTCCCAACCTTGACATACAGTTTTATCTTAATGGAGACACTCATGTACAGATTATGGAAAGTGTAAAAGTTACATGAAGACACTCATGTACATACAATTTTATGCAATAAGGCATGCTTATAATGTCCATTCAGAGAGAGAGAGAGAGAGAGGGCCCTTGAAAAGCTTAACGAAAAATTGGGGTTTGCATGCTTTGGCTCTTACCCCCAGAGAACCGCCATGTCACTGCCAACTAATTAATGAGTTACACAGCATATTTTAGGTATGAACCGGAAGTTATACTGAAATAACAATTTTAAGGAGATGTCGAAAACATAATATATAAGTCAGTACAGAATGCTTGGGCCACTAACACAGCATCATTAGATGACCAATCCAAAAGATAGTTAACCTGCTGCTCACTCTTTCCTGTCTCTTTAATAACTTCACAGATACGACATCAAAGCCTATTCTCTAGATATCACAGTTCAGCCTAAAAATTGAAAACCAATTCTGGAAACTGATCTCTGTTACGTACCAAGGTGATACTCACTGAAGCAGAAAATGACCATTCAAGTGGTTTTTATTATTCTTTGCCTTAAAAAACAAACATGAACACATAATAGTAAAAGTCTGTCTTGTTAAATTATGCTAATGAAGACATAAGAAGTTGCCAGCTAAAGATTTAATAGTATTTTCCATGTCTAAAAGACCAATTAATCTACCCTCTGTTAATAATACTTGGGGAAATACAATGAAGAGGCTTGGTAAATTCTGATGGAAATATATCACCTCAATTTCATCAATCATAGTTCAAGCATATACAAACTTCAAACCTTAGATCAACACAAAATGACAGAAGATCAGTTAATCCAGGTAAAATATACCTTGCTAAGAATGAATCTTAAAGGGGAGGGACACATGTTCTTTTCAGTAATTTCCAGGAGAAACGGTGGCAGAGACATGCTGCCCCACAAGTTGGAAACCACAACCAAAAGCTTGAGATGTGAATAATGATCTTCAAAGGCCACAACCACGAGAAATACCAGAAGAGGCATCTTTAAGATCCTGTAACCAAACATATCAGCTTAGAGAGAAAGTAAACATCATTACCAGTTGTGCCAGCAGACACAGAGGTAAAATTCCAAAAAAATTTGCAAGTAAACAAGGTCTACTCACATCAAGACGGCAACGAAAATAGGTCTAATCACCAAATGCTATTAAATAACACATGAAGAAATCAATGTTCATGGTAGTGACGATGCACCTCAACATTCAGGTATAAGCAAAACACTGCAACGCAGAATAAAAAAGAGAATAATTCTCATATTACTGCTTTCACCAAGAGACTAAAACCACATCTATCGTCAGATTTGTAGCAACAAAAACACCCTTTAGTGGTGATAGCAGACCATTCGGACAATCCATGATGCGCTGGAGGGAACACTTATTAAGCTTCTGCATGGTTACATCCTAAGCATGGTTGGACAGTTCAAAAAGACAAACACAAAAGAGCAACATAAGGAAGAAATCATGTTCCAGAAGATACAAGATATGATTTGTTTTTTCTTTTCATGAAATTCACAGAGATTATACCAAGAAAACATTTAAAATAAAATCAATGAACTAATAATTAATGTCTAATTGGTATCCATGTTACAATCTACAGGTACAGTGGCACTAAATAAATGAAGAATTACAAGTTTCTGGAATTCTAATCCACAGGATGGAATATTTCACAGCTGTTGGATATCTCAGATTCACCCCATACACCCAAACAGCAGCATGTTCCACGTTTGAGATCTCGTGTGACCATTCATGCTTGATGATATTGCTCTCATCCATGGCTTACCTTAAAGTTAATAAGGTTTATTTTGCTTATTATCTCTTTTAAGTTGAACCTTCAGTTTTTTACCACCTAATTGAAAGCCATTCATCATGTTAATTGCATTCTGTGCTGCCACTGGTGAATCATAACTGACAAATCCTGGAGATAGAAGCCAATGAGGAGGTAAACATATGCAGTGAATTGCATCAGACTAATAGAAACTCAGAGAGATCATACCAAAGCATTTGCTGACCCCAGTTACTTTGTCAACAAAAACCTTGGCACTCAATACTCTACCGAACTGCTGGAAGGCGTTTGCAAGCTCATCATCACCAAATTCTTGAGGAATGTGGTAAATAAACAAATTAGCCCCAGGTGGACCTGCTTCCAAAAGAAATGCCAACATATTAGATATTTGCACACATACAGATGCATGATACCCATGGCTATACATATGGTAGTATTAAAATTTCATAAAACCTTCAATCTGGTCCCCAGAACTAGTACTGACACTTGAAGATGCTGCAGATTGGCTATATGTAGTGGAAGGTGATTGAGGACCAGAAGAACCCCCTAACGGCCGGTTACTCATGATCCCTCCTGGATAAGTTAGGGGATATTGAACCCCAGGAACAGTTGGGTAAGCAGATCCTACATAGCTTGTAGGTGACATGGCATAATTTCTTGGGGCCATTCCAGATGAAAGATCAGGTGTTACTCCACGTATTGCATTTCCTTGGTTTAAAGGTGGAACCAAATTGTGAAAGGCGTGTTGATTCTGCAATTGTGGTAGGCGATATTGCATGAGCCCATAAGTCCCCGGAGTCTACAAAGGTGAGCAGAAATTGACATTAATCTACCTTCAGCATCAACTAGCAGTACCAAAAGGAGAAAAATGCTCCCATTAAGAATGAAATTACAATACGTAATGCCAAAATACAGAGTATTCCAAAACATTAAAGAAACTAAACTTCATTGTATAGAACACAACAAACCTGATAACCATATCCATTATATGGTGACATATAACCCATTGGTAAAGCACCAAATATAGATGGATGCTGTGTGGAGTGGGTATTTGACACATTAGATACCAGTGACAGAGCTTTTTGAGCTCTCCGAGCCTGTCTTTCCTTTTCTGTATCAGCCCACTTGACCACCATAGGTACAGTTGAACCCTATTACAGAAGACAAAAGCTAATAACAGTTAACATTAAACAATTGAATCAACCTTTCTAGGGTAGAGTTTTCTTTACTTGAAAGTTAAAAATGGCAATGTGCGATAGTCTGGACAAACTGTAAATCCAAAAGATCTCCAATTGTATGTCAGGTACAAATAGCATCCAACATGATATGGATTCGTTTAGTTCCTTACTTCCTTCATCACACTTAGGAATACAGAGCAAAACTTCACATAAAAATAAGTAAACTTTTGTAGATCAAGGAAGAATGTGCAACTAATTTTGCCTCTCAGTTACTCTTATCACAGATAAAGCCCAATTATTTCCTTGATTTGAGTTTAGCTACTATATTGTCTCAGATATCTATATGCCAAATCATATACGAATGGTCTATCAATACTTAACAGCCAAATCCACACCCTTCAGTACTCTCCACAGTATGGATAACATATGGATTGCATTAGAAGTTATTTCATATGCCCTAACAACAGAGGGTACCTATAAACTCACTAGATTAACAGCCCACTACCTATTCCTAATAATGATTTCCTTGATTACTTCAAGGTTATATGCAAATAAATGTAACAGGTATTAAATACAAAAAAGTACATGTGTGAAAACACAGAGACACTAAACCCAATTGTTAAGCTGCATTAAGATACAACTTCCACCCAGGATGAGATTAGAAAATATGCTGCACTCAATGTCAAGAGCAATCATTATGCATTACGAAAGAATGTTTCAACATAAAACACCTAAAAACTGGTCAGAGGACTAATGTCACACCTAGAAAAATTGTCAAAAACTCTTGGACAAGTTTAAATATACATTGGCATATTCAATAACGTTATAAAGGCTCAACACTACAATGTCATACATCACCTCATACACTGCCACCCTCTCTCTCGTCCAAACACAATTTGTACAAACAAAAACTGCTAAACTGACACTCACCTCCATTTTATGCTTTCCATTGAGGGCTTCTATGGCTGCAACTGCTTGTTCTTTTGTCTCAAACTTTAGAAAAGCACAACCTACAAGAATGAAGTTATTAGATAAGAATCATATGGATATATAAAATCCCATCACATGTATATGCTATACAAAAGCAAGATCATAAAACCAACCAAGAAAAAGATAAAAGTGAGATAACCATTTACCTTTGCTAGTTTGCTGGGAACCTCTAAGAAGTTGCAAGTCTTTTATGGTTCCATATTCCGACAATAGAGCAGAGACCTCAGACTCAGAAACATTTTTTGGAAGCATACCGACAAAGAGCTTGTGCTCTGGCATTTGTTTGGAACAAAGAATAGATAGAAACAAACAAGGAAAAATTATTAATCCAAACACAAAACACGAATACAAGAGAAAAATACACAAGAAACTTAGAATTAGGCAAAGGGAAACACAAGAGTCACATTTGACAGAACTACAATTAGGAAAAGAAATTAATATGACAATGAAAATGATATTACACCTAGCCTTTCCAACTCGCCATCAGCATACTTCACTTGCAACGGACTAGATGCCTGAATTGAACACAGAGAACATGTTGCCTTTATATCAGAAGAAGAACAACATCAGCACGCTATAACAAATATGAAGCAGCAATCCAATGATGAATTGTCCAAATGGAAGAAGGTGATTTTTATTGCATAAGGCTTATGCCGATCCAGAAATTTGTATGAATGCTTGACACGATTAAGGCCTGAGGCAAATCCAGAGTTCTATTCGAAAAAATACGATAAACTCCTAAAAAGGTAAAATATATGACCTCAAGCATCATGATATTGAGTAGTTCTTTTCGAGTTCAAGATGCTGGGCACACCCAAATCTTGTTCTTCCAATATAGAACTTCAAACATTTGTTCACTAGAGAGCTGCATTGACGCACACTTCTCATACTTTTCAGTATATCTTCAAGAGATGAGAATAACTTTTTATAGCAAACCCCTTTCTATACAAATTGTACTAAAAAAATGCAAAAGAAGACAGTATCTAATTGTCACTACTTTTATTTTTTCTATGTATTGCAAAAACTTTTAAAATGTATCCAGATACTGAAAAAGTATGCTTTTCTCCAATGCTGCGCACTCAGTAATGCTCATAAAAGCATGCATCATTGTAGGGGGAGAAAACGAAGAGAACCAATCTAGGGACTTCAATGCAACAGTTGAAAAATTTACTAATATTACCTACATCTAGATATTTGCGTTTAAACATCCTCATGTGTATAAGTTATATCCACATGTACAGATGCAGTCAACACAGTAAGGGATTTAGATGTGTCAAGTGGTTAAGCTGAGTTTATGTGCAGTTACACATTTGTTTAAAGTGACCATTGTATATCATGCCCCAAGTATTACAAAAGTCTCTCACACAACATTTTACTTCTTCCCGAAGTGTGTGTCATTTACACTAACTACATAATAAAGATAATACGGATTTATAATACACCTGCATTAGGTAAGCACCACACAGCCTTTCTTGCTCACTTGTTTCATATTTGTAATTTCCTAAACACCCTATATGAGATGTAATTTGCAAGTATCCTGCATTACTGCTATGCTTTTTTAGCAAATTCAAAAATTTCACTTGATTCTCTTTATTAACATCAGATGCACAGTTGCATCCAAGTCAACGGGATTGAGAACTTGCAAGTTGCAATGAGTCTCATCCAGAACTTTTACCCAACTAAAATCATAGACTATTATCATCAAAGTTGAACGTAATTGCAATCCCAGCAATTATAGCAACTGCTGTATATACTTCACGAAACCATAAACGACACAAATAAATTATACAAGCAAGAGTCAGCTTCTGATTGAACAATATTAGATTACTACAACTCGGACCGCCTAATTAGAAATGTTCATGCAGAGCGACTTACTCTCCATATCATATTTTCTTTTTCTTAACAATTTTCCCGCATCAAATCAACCTAAGCAACGCTCTGTACTCTTAAGTCGATAACACACATTGTCTAAATTCATGAAGCAAACAAGCACAAAGACAAAAATTAGTTTACACTAACCCCTGGCAGCGTCTTCTTGTTATGACACGCATTAACCGCCTTATCCGCTTCCTCTCTCGACGGACATATCACAAAACAACACCCTACCACAGACATCCACAAATTAAAGATTTTAAAACCACAAATCTTCAGAAAAGGGGGGTAAAAAAAGAAGAAGAAGAAGAAGAATATCGATCCATCACAACACAGATTTCAAAATATCACGCAATGAGAAGTCAAAAAAAAAAAAAAGAACAAAAAGGACAAAACCAAACCTCGAGAAGCACGGGTGACCTTGTCCTTGATTATGTTGACTTCATCCACTAACGCAAACTCTTCAAACATTGCAAGTAGCTGCGATTCCGTCATATTCTTCGGCACTTGACCCACAAACAACTTCACACTGTCTCCTTCCGCCATTACCAATCAACTACTTTCTCTCTCTACAATCACTCTCCCTCTCTCTCTACTCCAACACCTTTTCCTCGTCAAAAATGCTCCAACGATGATCCAAAAGTGCTTGTTCTTTCGCTGTGCGCGGAAGTCTTCGCTGGTAAAACAAATTGGGAATTTTGGGATCTTCTTCGGTGAAACTAATAATAATTTATTATAATTGAATAGGGATGGAGACGCCCTCGGACTTTCATATTATTTACGGAGGATGCCATTATTTTTCAGTTTCTCAACGGTTACGAGGAAGTCGGCGATTGACTACCGTTGTAATAGATTTGAGTGATGGGTAATGTGCTGATGAGGATCCAACGGGACGTGGGACGTGAAATGACGGAATTGCCCACTGGTGGGGCCCGCGGTATTTCTTTCTGTTTATGGTGGTGTTGGTGGGCTGCAGTGAGAGTTTCACGGGGCTTTCAGCCTTGATTGAAAGGAATTTTCCATAATTGGAGAAGTTTGAAGTGGATTCGGATAGAGGGATCAGGAATAATGGGGAACTGATGAGTTGGAAATTGAAAAGTCTGGGAAATTATTATTATTATTATTATTATTATTATTATTATTATAAGTAAAAATTTCAATATTAAACAAGGTATGTATTGATTTGAAAATTTTATTTTGTTTTATTGTACAATTAGTTTTAAAAAATTGACATTTTCTATAGTTCTGTTACTTCAAAAACTCTGTTTCAAACATTAACAGTATGAAATATTTACAAAATGTTATGTTACTCAAACTAGATTGTAAAATATATACATAGTTTTAATATTTTCATCTCTGTTCAGCTTCGCATTCTAATTTCTATGATGTTTCAATTAATTATACTCTATGGTATAAAACAATGAAATTATTTGAATATTAGTTGATTGGGAAAATTTCATTTTTGTTTTACAGAATACATTCTTTAACATACGTGATATTATTGTTTTGGAGCATTATACATTTAGTTTCTTAGTTTTTTGAATTTTAACAGAAGAAATATTTCAATCAAATAAGTTAACAGAAGGGCTCTTAGGATGTAAGGGCTCAATTAGCAATGATTTTATTTATTTTTTCTTTCATTTTAATTTTTCAGTATTTAGCGAAGAACCATGACACAACCACTAGCATCATAAAAAAATTTTCCGCAACACAGTTGAGCAAGCAACTTCACCGCTATTCTTTACATTTCTTTACATCTTTTTCACTTCAATTTTTCAATATTTAGCCAAAAAAAAAAATCAGGGGGTTACGAAATAGTCCTTTTAGCCCTTTCGTTAATTTATTTGATAAAAGTACCTCATAAGTTTACAAAATAGTGATACTAGATATGTAACACCTCATAATAATAGGATCACAAATGTTAAAGGAAAGATATCCTACTAGTACCAGGAGTAAACTTTTTAAAAAATAAAAAATAATATCTGACAAAAAGAAACTCTTAACATCTAAAGAAATTTTCATAAAAGTCTGATATAGTAGAAATTCAACTCTACGCGTCAGTAGAAACTAAATCCATAGCTTTTAAAATCATTAAACCTTTACTTTGCTACCGGGGCAAGACTTTACAGCAAATGTCATATATACCCATATCTTTCATGCAAGTCCATGGTTTAGATCTTCCGCTCAGGCATAAAGTCACTATCAAATATAACGCAGCCCATTGGTTGGTCTTAAAGGACAAAACCTTTTCTTATCGAAGTTTGCTCAGAAATAGGAAATGTGAACGCGCAATCACCGCAATGTCAACACTGAAAATCATGGTTGACCCGCATGTCTTAATCAAGAAAATCATTTACTTTGCCTCTTGAGTACGAAAACGTACAATTTATTATTTTTTATTTTAACAACGTGATTTTTTTTTTTTTTTAAATGATTAAAATTGATTTGATTGAACCTTGAAAGTTCAATAATTAGTTAAAGGTCGATGAGTAGGTTCGACGAAGATCTTCCATAAATTTTGAAAGAATTTTATAAGAAATATGATAATAAATGTACTAATTATGTACGATAAAATTGAATGCTTGTATTTCTATGTTGTATTATTGTTGATGTTGGAGGTAATACGTGGTCTTTTCTCAATATTTTGAAGGTGGGCTATTATTTAGAGCACATAAATTTTTTTTATTAACTAGTAATTGTTGCATATAGTTGTTGCTTCTGTACGTATATATATATATATCAAGTACTTTTTGTGCTTATATCTTCTTCAATATAATAATAACAATAATAATAATAATAATAATGAAAAATATATATCCATAATCTATTATTTTAAAACATTGATGGATTATCAAGAATTTCAATGATTCTAATGTTAATGTTTGAGAAATATGATGAATGATATTGCAAGCTATGGGACTTAAGAAACTTACAATCAAAACCCCAATAAGTGTATTTGTTATGTGAAGGACAAAATTTAAAAAATACTAAAATTTCGTAATAGACATCCGATTTAGAATGGAGTGAGATAAAAAAATGGGCAATTTATTCTTCTTTTGAAAAATAGTTTAGAAAAGCACTATTTTTGATTTTCTTTTTCTACTTTTATTTCTGAGTTGTGAACGCAAATTACTAATTAAAAAGTCAATGGTTTTATACAAGTAACAACGGACTATACCTAACCATTAACGTTGAATGGTCGAGGAAGGGCAAAATAGGATTAGAAAATAGGAGGAAATAACAAAGACATGGATAAAAGAAACGCGGGAGAGCACGAAGGGCATGGTGGTAATATCAGTGCAGAAAAGAAGGGTAAAATGGTCAGAGTGCCAGACTGTCCCGCCAATCCTCCTCCAATGGAAACAGCTGCCATTACCATTAGAGAAGTCCGACCGCTCATAAATAAATAAACAATAAAAATACCCGACAAAATGTATCTTGTCCCTACTCAGCCAAATATTAACGTTAACATTACTTTTATGTATTAATTAGTACAATCACAAATTATTAAAATATATGTATATGTTGTATATATGTAGATGTGCATGTACAAATTACATAATTTCATTGACTTAATAGAACAATTTTATAGGATAAATGACACTTTATCCCTCAAATTTATTCACTTCGGCATGCTTATAGAGTTACAATTTCAAGCAAAATATAGAATCAGAGAATGTCTCAAGTGAATTTTCAGAAGAAATATACATTTAAAACATTAACATGAAACTCTACATTTGAATCTTCAAGCAAAATAAGCAATCGAAAAATTAGTATAATTGAACATATGTTCATCATGATTGTTGTAAAATGGCAGCAGTAAGTCGTGAATCAAGTAATGATAATTACTCTTTCAATAAATTGGAGTTATTAGTAAACAAATAAAGACGTAATAATGATGACATTTTATTAAAAAAGGGATAATTACCTCTACACCTCTTAAGATTTGACATAATTACCAAAACACTCACTGAGGTTTGGATAATTATCATTACACCCACTACTGTTTATACATAGTTGCAATTACATCCCCTGAGTTTATATATAATTATAATTACATCCCCTTACAGGGATTTACTCGTAATATTTCAGAATCGGGGAGTGCAATTGTAATCAGTAAACCTCAAGGGAAGAATTGGTAATTATGCCAAATCTCAAAATGTGTTGAGGTAATTATCCCAAAAAGAAACAAAGACCAACCAAAAGGGAGCATGTACTTTGCTGCAGAGTATAAATATATTTATTGATGAAACTATTTCATTATAATGATAAACTACCTATTAATTTTCTCAAAGTCAAATGCAAAGTCATTATCATTGTTACAAACAGCGTTTTACATGCCTAAAAATGGTCTACAGATAGCCTCCTAAATGATACTGAAAAAGCGGCAGACATTTATGTGATATTTGTAAAACAAATGACCTATTCTGAAGACAGGGGGTATGTACCTGTAAAATGAATGAGATAGTTCTTATCACCAAGAAAACTGAAAACATCTGAAGAATATCAATTTATTTTTCAATTCTTGAATCAGGTTCCTCTTGCTACTTTCAGGAGGCCTGAACAAAAATAATCTTTCCATTACGGCTTAGATGGCCTTCAATCCAGCAACTTCACGCAGCTTCTCACAGAGTATAAATGTAATGGTTGTTTGTGGACCCAATCTTGCGAAAATTGCAAAGCCCCTGGTTGATTTTCAGAATTAAACAATCAATTAACGAAACCATACCAGTCGAGATGTGGAGAGTGAAACATAGAGTAACGGGTAGATGTAAAACTCACCCTTTGTAAAGACCACGAGGGCCTTCTGTTAGCAGGACCTGGAATCATGCATAATCACGGTGCATCAGATAAGTATGTCAGGCATATGATCATTTAGATTTCAGAAAGTTACAAGGCCTTCTAGCTTTGTGCTATGATTCATGCAAAGGCCCATCAAATACAATAATAATTAATAACATCTTACAGCAGCATTGATCCCAAGCACAAACAAGAAATTCTATTAAACTATTATTATGTGCTTAAGAAGAAAGTTCAAACACAAAGACCATGAAACTATGTCTTGCAGAAAAGGTGTCCCAATTGCTCAATGAACAAGGAGTAGCAATTTAGCCAAAGACCGGGTCAATTCAAGAATTACAAAAATATTGAACATATTAGGCTAAATAAGTAGGGAAAAAGTCACAACCTGATATGCACAATGGAATCCATTTTTATAGCTTCCAACTCTCTTAGATTCTCGTTGCAACATAAGTCTGGTTTTGACCATATCAATGGGTGTTGTCATGAGGGTACTCGCTGCGCCTGCTATAGTGCTTGCACTTTATAAGATTGTAAAGTAGAGTTAGAAACAGCAGTTAAAGTTGCAATCATATAGCAGAGGAGAAAAAGACTTTATCTTGGAATTGAATCAAGAATTAACGAATCAAACAGAAGGCGAACGGACCATTTCGTCTTTCTATCTCCTTATCCATGTCAGGATCCGTCTCCAAACAAATAATTAGGTCTACATTGAGGTATTATAATGTAGTACTCCTGATTGATAACACCATTTTTAAGACACTTTCCAACTTTTTTTGATATCCAATTAAAGTTCAAGTAACAAAACAGAGGCATTCAAAAATTTCACATAGGATATATAAAATGTTGAGTTTATTCTTGATTATGGACTCCAATTAAACTATAAGCGACATAAAGAAGCACGAAATGCAGTCAGCCAAATTTCAAGGGTGGGTGCTGGTAGTTTCTAAAATATCTCAAACTTATGTGCAATTGCGTAGGACTTTTCCCTGGAAGCAAGAAGTCTAGCCTGGTAGCTAGTAATAAAGAGATGCAATTTATTTCCACATATCTCATATGCACATTTAGATACATACGTCTGGACAACTGCCTACTAACAAACCAATCACAAGAAAACACTCACAGGAGGGTACGATAAGCACAGAAGATAAGTCTTAGGGAAAGTCAAATTACATGAGGTGCAGATAAAATCCTTCCTGAAGAGAAGTCCATCTCATCAAAACCTGCATTTGTGAAGGTAGAATAGTAGGAAAATTTCAGGATACACCGAAGTATGAGAATAAACTAAAGCCATGAGAGATTGCATGATAGGAAGCCAAAACTGGAAAATATGATGGCTAGGAGGACTTAACCTGCTTGGATTCATCATAAGTTGCTAGCTGCGATGCAGTCAATGCAGCAGCCCTGGCCATTGCAGGTCCACCCCCCTTCCAGAGAGAGGCCACACCCTCCTCTGATGCAATTTTCTGCAGTTCGCGGAATGGCCCTCTAGAGGTTTTTGAATTCATCTGCAGCCGTACCTAAGAAAAAAGCAGGGGAAGTTGGCATTTTCCAAAGGTGTTCAAGATCCATCACATTTTGGTACCTTCAAAACTTCCATTGGATTGGTGAGCGCAGTTGCAACAGCCCCGGAGAAAGCTCCAGATGCAATCTTCATCAAGACATTGGTGGACTCAAAAGCCAATTCACAGACATATTTTGATGGTTCGTATAAGCCTAAACGGAGACCTCCATAAAGAACTGACCTCGTTAAGGCAGGTGTCAATCCCAAATACAAGGACCTCAGTCCTTCAGTTTTGACTACTTGCATAGAAAGGCTTCCCTGCAAGCCACCAGAAACAAGATGATAATTGTCGATTTCTCCCCAATACCTGGATTATTGTTAAACAAGAAACTCTTCCATTATAAAGGAAATCTCAAAAGTTGATACGCACCATGCCAATCAACGGACCTCTTTGGCCAACAAGTTGCATTTGCAGCCTAACTTTGACAACATCTGTATTCCAATATAAACTAAATCACATGCTTCACAGCAAAGTTAAAAAAAAATAAAATAAAATAAAAAAACACTCCAACTTCACTTGCTAATTAAGTGAGCCAAGTAGGCAAAACAACTCAGTCAAGGTTTGGTTATTTTAATTTAAAGACTCAAATCTACAGTCTGTTTTGAAACAGTTGCCAATTAAGTTTGACAATAGCACACATCCGTCATAAATTGAAAGGGAACATATTCTTATATGACATGAGTAGCTTGAATACACTGTGGAAAGAATAAGTGATGCAATATTAATAAAATGGTACTCTTAAATCTAGAAGTGGCAGCCATGAAATCAAGCATAAACCAATTATCCAATTTGCATAAACCGAATACATGAAAATTAAGCAAACATATCTACCAAGAAAAGGAGCTGAACTAGATAAGAAAAGACCTAAAGGATGAGTAATGCCGGTGGCAGCAGCAACAGCCATTCCACTAGTGCCAAAATGATGAACAACATCAGATGGCGAAGCTCCCCATTTAGCTTTAACAGATCCTACAATTATTATTCAAGCTACAAAATCAGAAATAATAAAAACAAGCAAATTAACTCAAAAGCACCCTGAAAAAGGGGAAAAATAATACAAAATCAACCCTCGAAGCAAATAACACAAACAATGCAAACAAAGAACCAGAAAGAACACAACAAAATATTGGCACAACAGAACAGAAAATACAATCATTACATTCGATCAATTTCTGAAAATGAACTCGGATTTACCGGAAGGGGAGCCGCCCGCCATTGTTGAATCCGAGGGACTCTAACTCCTATCTTCCTATCCTTTTTCCCCTTTTTCCGCTAACTTTTTGCCTTGGAAAAAATTGAAGTTAGACCGCTAAGTATAATTGGGGCTGCGGATGGCGAACTTTCATTTGGTCCCTTTTTGTTGGAGGATGTTTTATATGTTTGGTGCTTTTTTTTTTTTAACAATATTTTATGTGTTTGTGGATTGTTCAAATGGGGCCAAAGAAAAAGGGTGCAAAATACAATGGTGCGGTATCATTTTTTTGAGGAAATGGGAATAAAGAACTTTATAGCATATATATGAAGCAAAGAACTTTATATAAAAATTCTGAGCATCTCTATTAATGCTACTTCTAATTAATTTGTTTCAATGATTTTAAACACGTAAAAGGCCTAAAATAACATAAATACCCTTAAAAAAGTATGAAAATAGCCAAACAGTATGGTCCAAACTAAAGATAAGTAAATTTTGGCAACGTGTGGCGTTTCTAAATGAAGCAGAAATGAACCGATGCAAAAGAATACGATTTGAATAGTATAAATAGACCACAATATTAAAAGAAAAAGAAAATAGTATAAACATACCTCAATTATAAAAGAGGTAACTTTTACTCTTCACCAAATCCTGCTCTCCTTTTACCGCATATATGTTACCTTTTATATAATGAAGACCACCTCAATAAGTTTGAGGAATATTGTTGTTTCAAGTCCTTCAACAACTGGATCACCAGGGAATTTTTCTACCTAAAAGAAAGACTTTAAAAAGTCAAAGCAAAAATCTTGCTAGATATCCAAGAATTCTCAATGTCACCCATTAAATATTATCATGATATGGAATCCTTGCTAAGTTTCTTGCATTTGGGTCCATAAATGAGTTGGCAATGTGGTGTGCATGCTCTCTACATGTTATCCTTTAAGTACAGTTATGAGCTCTTGTGTCGCACTATGAATTCTTCCCTTTAGATAATGTTTTGTAAAATAATTTTTTAAAAAATTAACGTGAAACATCAAATGACTAACATTTGTGCTACAATAATCTATGTTATATATAAAGTACGAGGGTTAAAGATATATGTGTATATATATTTGGTCCATGAATGTAAAAGAAATAACCTTAATTCAAAATATAATTACAAATTAGTTATAATTGGTTCCTTTTCTTCTTTTATTTTTTATTTTTAAATAATTAACTTGCTGTTGCATTTTCTTCTGCAACTACGATTTTTTCTTCCAGCTTTGTTCTCGCTAAATATATCTTTCAATCATATTATTTTACATAATAAATTCAAGTAAAAAAATTTATCATATTAAAAAATAAATAATATTTTTAATTTTGTAAAAGTAAAATTTAAGCACACATATTGAATATGCATTGTTTGTAAAAGAATAAAAGATCTGAAGGCAACGTATTTTAAACCTGCCGAAACACCTATTAAAATCTTGTTTTCTTTGTATACTGAAAAGTCATGTGCTCAACTGTTCATCTTTTCTCTCGCATCCTTCTTTCCACATTAATTTAGCATGCAAATTAATCATTACCCCATCTCAAGGGAAATTTGAACAGCCTCCACAAACAGCAACTGAAAATCTAGAAATCTAACTAAGGAAAATAATATACAACAAAGACGCCTAGGCAAACTTGATGACAGCCTACATTCTGTAGGCATAGGACGAACGACTAGCGAATGTCGAATGCACCTTCGAGGAGCATAGCATTAGACGAATGCAAGATTTCATCTGTGCTGTGATAGAGAAGGACCCGCAAAGGAGTAGCGTTTTGAAACTGGTGCAGATGTCAGGTTGGGTTCACGCTGGAGACTATATCCCTGATTGAACACTGATGGTTCAAGAGCGCTCAGTGAATGTGGCGTTTGATTGAAGCTAGATTGTTCACTCAAAGTATAAGATGCAGAAGCTCTTTCGCCATCAGGAATCGTTCTTCTAGGATGAGTTTGAATGTCACTTGTGTGGTTCAGATCATTCGTATAAAGTTCCCTCCCAATCGGAGGATATGGTTCTGCTGGAACAGCTCTCGTTATTGGAATAGTCAGATATCGATTTACCAATGAGGTGGTGTCTTCATCATAAGGGTCACATGCATTGATGGTTGTCACTCTAGGAGATGCTGCATTTTGTATTTGCTGGGAGGGTCTAAGGCCATATGTACGGTAGTCATTTTCATTAAGGTACAATGGATCAGGTTGATTGACTTCTCTCTGCTGCACAGCTGGATGAACACTCATCGATGTTGGATCTCTTAGAAGTTGTTTTAGTTCTAGATCAAGATTATTAGGCTCCTGAGTGCGGCTGACGTCACCAGCTGTGGTCGGCAAGAGAGATCTCCCTTGTTGAAGACCACAATTTCTGTATTCTTGTTCAGTTAGAAAAAGTGGATCTTGATGTGGGGGAGCTACATTAGGAAAGTTGTGGTATTCAGAGAATTGTTTCTCGTGATGCAATGGGATGGACTGTCCTCCTGTGTCAGTTAAGCTGTAACTGATTGGATATATTTGCCCCATGAGGGGGTCACCGCGCAATGCAGTTGCTGCTGGTACTGGGTAAACGTTTGGATTAACATCCTGAACCATTGGTTTGCTATTCGGGTGCAACCATGGAATAGGACGGAACATATCCATCAAATTTCTGACCTGCAGAGGAAAGAATAGACTTGCTTACAGAAAAAGAATGAAATTAGAGCTCAAATGAAGGCAAGTTGAAAACACGTGGAAACCCGAAGAACAGAAAAAACTGGATGCGTCTTCTTACTTGCTTCTTGTTCAACTCTGTTTTGAACTTGTGTGTCCTTTCGTCGTAGCTTTCTTTAAGAGCTTTCTTAAACATACTTTCGGGTAGTGGAAGGCAGTCCTTGTGCACAGTGAACCGGACCTGCAGAATGACAAACCATAATTGGAAACCATATTGCAAATTGAGGATGAAAGCAAGAAAATAAGTTAAACAGAGCAAAGTAGACCTGAGCAGGGAAACCCCCACCAAATGCTGACGGTTCAAGTTTCATGCCACCAGCGGAAGATGCCTCATATACTCCATACAACATTTTAAGATCATAATCATACAGGAAAAGTTTAAGACCAGGCTTGATGTTCATCACAAGCTCTTTCTTATTTGCTGGGACACCCATTAATTGGTAACGGAAACAATCTGGTTTAGTTTTAGCATTGCACATAAAAATCAATCCACCAAGATTTTTCCCAGATTCCTCATCCCTCTTCTTTGTCTCATCCCGAGTATCATTGACAATTCCTTTTTCCTTCTTCTCAGGACGAGAAATAATATGCTTTTCAGAAGAATTTGGATTAGGATCCCCTCTTTCTTCGCCTTTTTCTTTTCGCTTTCTCTTATTGTCTTTTGTGTCTCCAACTTGAGCAGTAGACTTTACTTCTTTGCCTTGTTCAGAACTCTTAAGTGCCGGTTTGCTTCCAGTTTGAGGGTTGAGCCTATCAAGCTTAAGCCACGTACAAGGCTTCTTAGGTACTGGAGCTGCAACAGATTCTTTTGCATCACCACCTCTTGCATCATCCATTATTTTCTTATCAGGAACGACCGTCTCTGAAGTGGATTTGGGGGCGTCACCCTTCTTTTTCTTGTTTTTCCTAGGTGCCATACTCTTACCAGCTAATAAAGTATCCCTCAAAATCAAAATGAAATACTGCAACGTTTTCAATTTCATTAGCATTTGAAAAACTAATTTTATTGCAGATTAAAGAGGATGCAAGCAATGCAGAACTGTGTGAAAAATACAACCCACCCGTTTGTGCAGCTAAAACTAAAATCAGCAGGAATAATATACTGTCCATCAATTGATAAGTTGCAAAATTAGTAGAGATTACCAATATTCAAAATTTTCTTTTGCAGTTCAATCAACCAGAACAGAGATAATGTCTTGACCTAAAAAAATATAAAAAGAAAACACTCCCAGATTTGACAACCAGAGTACAACATTCAAGATTTCCCAACTGAGCGAGTTTCCTACATTTCAATATTTTCTTCTTCACCAATGCAACGCACACTCACTTACGTTTCCACATCTTTCGTCCTTTTTCTTCAATTTAAATTTAAATACAAAGAACAGCCGTATATTAACACTATGTAATGTAGTTCTCCTAACACTATTTCCAGTCAAGAAATAGAAAAATACACACATGCAATTCATAGTAAAGATTCCTGACCAACGAAATCGATAAATTCACGGCTAGCTTAAAAAAATAATTCATTAAAAAATCCGCAAATTATACTCCAGCCGTAAATCAACATTCCTTTCCCTTTCACCATAATCATTTGCAGCGAAAGAAATAGAAATTAATTACCAAATAAATTCCTCAATAAACAACCATCATATTGCCTGATGATTCCTGAATAGCTTTCAGAATAGTCGTAATTCAGACAAAAATTGCCCACTATTTATTATATATTTCTTCACTATTGTTTTCTCAATCCTAACTAGCTTAAAAGTACAGTGAGAACGATCATTCGACACTGTATATCATCGAATTCTTGAACTAACCTTGAAGCCACGCCCCCGATGCTCGGAATTAGGACCGAGAGAGAATGAGAGAGGGTTTCAAACAAAACGGACGAGATTCGAATTTACAGGAAAATAAGGGCTCAGGTTTTAAGAAATTAATTTGAACAGGGACGCCGGACGGTGATCTTCACTTATGGGCTAGGCCGAGAATGGTTAGTGCTCGAAGGCCCAAAACTGAAGGGATCAACTTCTAGTTCTTGAATCTTGAGTCACATGAGCTCGTTTAGCTTTCTATAAAATGGTCACACTTTATGAAACAGAAAAGTAAATTTTAACAAAGAAATATTTAAATTTTATAACGAATCAAAATAAGAAAATATTTAAAATCCCACTGAGTGGGAATTCTTACGAAAATTCAAAGGTAAATTTCCAAGGTATTACTAATTAATTAAAATCGAAACTAACAATTTTGTGTGTGATAAAAACAATCCCACATGTCAAGGGATCAAATGATCTCCGTATCATAAGATTTTTATCTTGTCACTTGAACAAAAAACAATTTGTTCTATATTTTTTGAGTAATTATGTCTACTCTGGTCTTGCAATATGTTCTTCCTACTCTATGGATATAAATCAATTTGAATGGACCATGTAAATTTTTGTGTCGAATCCATTTCACACTCTTGATAATTCCTATTAATATAAGCTAGAAGACATCTTATATTATGAAAGGCAATATTATATATAGCATATGTATTTCATGTGGCAAAGAAACCTCTTTCCGTTTTCTCAAAATCTGTAGACTTGCACTCCAAGGCTACTAGTTTAAATACTGTAGTACGAACCTTAGAGCAATCCCTCAGAAAGAAATGGGACATACCCCCCGCAACACAGCCCGGGGGGGAAAAAAAAAATGAAGAAGAAAAAGAGAAAGGAGCATCTTCAGTTTTTGAAGCAGCTAGAGGGTAGAATGGCATGTGCTGGTTTTTACAAAATCTCTGAAAAGTTGAAACCTGTAGAAAATTCAAGCATTAGAAAGTAGAAACCAATATCATAGAGGTAAAAAGAAGGATAGAGATTCAGACAGTTTGTATGTCCACCGCTGCTCAGATTCTTTGCTTTGTTTCCAGATGAACATTCATAAAGTGATCCATGAACATATGATGTAAGAAATAAGTGGACTTCCATTAGGTAAATTGCTAAATCAAGAATCCACATTCTTTACCTTTCAATCTTGTAATTACGAGATTCTTCTCTTTCTAGTTGGTTTTTAAGTCATAATCTAAAGACAGTTTTTAAAATCATTCATTCATTATCATTCTCAAATCAGCTCTAGTGTTATTTCAAAAAATAGATCAGAAGTACACATCGAAAGACTTTATTACACCGAATGATGTACGAAGATTCATGAATTTGGACTGTATGAATATCAAATTCACAAGTAAAGATCATCTGGAAAATGCAAATCCACAAAAGTAAGTTCCATACATATACTTTTCCAAACTTTACTGACCGCTCATATTCCAGTTTCTGGGTTACAATTCCATTCAGCAAAAGCTCTGAGTCATAAATGGAAGCTCCTGCAGACAGAAAGTTTATGCCACATGATTGCTTAGTGGCAAGGAACTAGTGCTTCAGACAAAGGAAAATGATAGTGTGTGTGCGGGTGCGTGTGTGTATAAACTACACAGAAATTGTACCTTTCTCAAGAAATGGCAAGCAAATTGTATAATCTTCTTTACAGGAGACAACTAATAAATCATCAGGAATCACCTTGTCCTTCATTTTGGAGTACATCATACTTGGGACCGCCTGAGGAACATTTCACAGAAATTCTGTTCAAATGTTTCTACTGTTCTATACAATTCTATAGCTATGGATAAACAACATTACTCCTTTTCCCAGAGAGAGAGAGAGTACAAAACTGAAAACTGTTAAAGATTGTGTTTTGCCATTGTATTTTTCGTGTCCCAAATAAAATAAGGTACCAGAATTTCAAGAGTTATACTTGCCTTTCCTTTTAGATTTTGGCATATAAATGGCATCTTAGATAGTCTGAAAGAAAACAAACAAAACACCACATTATACATACCTGTCCATGAACTGCCTTGACCAAACTGTTTATCACTTCTATACCAGGTTTCACGTTAGGGGTGACAATGACTCTGCGGCCCTGTTGATCAACAGAAAGAACTCTATAAAGCACATATCTTCAATATAATAATGTATCTTCGGCTTCTGTTTCAATGTAAATAATGTATCACCTCTAAAAGGGGATGCTGGCTAGCACGAGTGAGTGAAACGGCCATGTTAAATCCAATTTCTTTTTCCTTTTTCTCATCCCTCAGGATGTAACTCTTTTCATCAATAACATAGCCAGCTTGTTCACAGCTCTCAAGCCATAAGTATGTCACCACTGGTTTGCCAAGAGCAATGGCTTCCAACATATTCCTTGTTCTCACAAATCTATCAGTTACAAAATGCGTTGCATCTGAGCAACATGATGCAATGGAAAAACCTAATCGTGCCACAATCTGCCACAAAGATTTATTAGTAAAGATGCATTTTTAACCGACCATAAATCCAGGTCGAAGCTAAGACAGTTGATTGTGTGGCAAAATAGTACCTTTTTCTGCTGCTTGAGTATGCTAGTCTCCAAGTTCTGGCTGAACAAGATGCAAACTTTTTCCATAGCTCTTCGCCTTCTTGAATCTTTTGGCAGAAAGTCAGGTAGTGATTGCATGTGACCTAATCTCATAAGTTCTTTCATAAGGGGAGATCTAGAAAGATGGTTGAAAGTTTGCTTGCTTTTGTCACTAACCTCAAATACTTGTGAAGTCATAGAATGCCCAGTTGAAAATATTTCTGACTTCATGTTACCTGAAGTACTAACTGCAGGAGGCTTCCCATCATTCAATTTACTACATTGCATTGATGGTTTAGCTTGATCAAATTCAATGGAAGCCTGTACTTTTCTGTCAAGAATTGCACTATCATTAACTGATGGAGAACTGAAATCACCAGCTAATTTTAAAGAACTTCCTAATTGTTCTCTTTCCAATGAAAATTTACGTTGCCTGGCATAGACTAAAAGCTTTGCCACTCTGTTGTTTGCTTCCTCATTCACTATGGGATACTTTTCCACATTATTCTCAACTGCCGTGCATGGAGAACTTTGTTTACTAGATCGAACTGAATGGTGCGGTGCACCTTGGTGTGATCTTTTCCGTTTTGGAAATTTCCACACATTCAACATCGGTGTAGCCTTATCAGCCACATCCAGATCAGAATTTTCTTCTCTCTTTGCTGTGTCTGATTTCATTTTGAAAGATGAATCACAATTCAACTTCAAGCAGGTGCCTCCAACTCCTATTTGGCGCACATCATCATGTCCGCTGATCTTCTTTCTTTGTTTTGGATGGGAGTCAGGCTTTATCCCTTCAATAGTTTGTTTTAATCTTCTCCCGTATGAACAATGAACTTTCCCAAACTCCTTCAAGCTATCTCTTTCAGTAAATCCATATGCCTCTTGCTGCACAGTGATCTCAGTGGCCTCTCCACATTTGCTAATCCTCATATCTTCTGGGTTTCTACTATCTAAGTTCTTCCTAGTCATCAGTTTCTCAGTTATCAAATTTTTGCTGAGTGGTGACTGAGCAACAGCTGGTCGTGTTGCAGCCGAGATAGATATGTTTTTGTCCGGAACAGCAGAGATCTTCACACATTTCGAGCGTTTCTGTCTGCATCTCCAACCTACAAAGGCTTCCTCACGCTTTGCAACATAGTTTCGTTTGCTCTCTTCATTTAGAGTATTAGAAGAGGCCAAAGGTGTATCGTCTGAACCTTGATGAGTGGAACAAGCATCAAACATGGGAGGAGCTTGTACTAATGCTTCCATAGCTTCAGCAGCCATTTGAGTGTCCATTCCAATATCTAAGAATAATCCAGCATCGAACTGTTCATCCGACTCCATGGAATCATATGCAATACGAGTTCCAGAATTTGATCCTACTTTGTCAATTTCATTGGAGTTCAATGAATTTGTATCTGAATCTTTGGTACTTAATGTATTTTGTGGGAACTTCTCTTTTGACTGGACACTTGAAATCTCCTTTTGCAAGTTAACATTGTCAGATTCTTGAGTAACTGATAAATTTCTTGACTTGTCACACTCAAATTCAAAGATCCAAGGTTTACTCTCAATTTGCTTTTCATCCCAGTCAAAAGTCATTGACTTGCTGGCTGTACATCCAAGGTTTACTCTCCTTGCCAAACATTGAAAACCCTTTGACCTCAAAGACGGAGGTGATTTCACCCTGTTAGTCTTTCTACTATCAACATCTTTATATGAGCCTAAATCAGTAACTGAAAGGTAGTGATCTACAAATTCCAGGGCCTTCATGTGTGATTCTGCAGGTGCTGGAGATTCAATGTAATTGAGCTCTGTACGCTCACAGCTACAATTTTCATTCTTCCCCATTTCTATTGATTTAGACTCATGTAAAGACAACTTTTTTTTGTCAAGTGGATTTTCCATCAATTTGTCTTTTACCATACTTACATACTCTGGGTCCACATGATATTCTCTTGCATTCGTGGAAATTGTTCTTTGATCTGGTGATGACATGGATACTTCACTGTCCATAACGACAGGATGCTCTTGAAATCTATTCTCATTGAAAAGACAAGACTTCCCTGCATTACTTTCTTCATCACGCCTATCCCTTCGAGCTGCATTATGATGAAGAAACAGATGCTCACCAAATCTGTTATCCAGCCTCCGGAAATGACCTGAGGCGTAGAGAGTATTATTGAGATAAAGGAAAATGACATAGGGCAGTGCTAAAGATTTGCAGGAATACTGAAATAGACAAGATCTCATATAATCAAAAAATAACTCCTCAGGTAGATAACCATAAGATGTACCAGAGTTAAAACTTTTTGGAGACATTATTTCAGGGCCATGATTAGCAAGAAACTTCAGGCAATTACACTTCCCACATTTGAGTTTCACATATATATTTGTTCAAGTCCAAAGTTTTGATTTGATCTTAGTGTCTTCAGTCATTTTAGCAGCATCAACACGAGCATGCAGCCATATTGGACTTAAACATGCAATCAGAGGAATGTTGAACTAATAAAAGAACATTCTTTCATCCAGAATTTCTCAAGTAAGAGAAGTTTCTTATTGAAAATACAGCAATTAGTATCTTAAACCCTATGATGGATCACGAGAGAAAAGGAAGACTGGCATATAGACATTATGTAACTTGAAGCCGCTTCATCCATAAACCAGAAAAGTCAAGTATTGATTACCAGTAGGAACTTGCAGCCTTTTCAGCATGCCTATCCCATTCCTGCCAGAAAATCTCCCAATTACAGGAAAACACTTCCCATTCACCAAATTTCTGGCCTCATTTTGCTCCCGTCCTTCATCATCACTATCAAGCACAATTTCTTTCTCGCAGTAGTCTTCCATCTGGTCACCTGAATCTTGAGCAGATTCACTCACGTCCAAAACCTCAGTGTTCATATCAAAATTCAGTCGCCGGGTTTCTCCAATGGGGCTTTCGAGTGCGACCATGTCATCAGCAAGGGCAGTGTAGTTATACTCATCTTCCATTCTACCTCAAAACTTATTATTTTTCTCCCGCTTCCTGACCAGTTGAAGTTTGCTACATGTCACCAACTCTCTCACAAATAATGAAAAGTTAAATTTACCCAGAAAAACAACATTTATACAGCAAACGCCAACATTTCAGCATCATAATTTTCTTTTCCATTCGTGCACCTAAATACAGTATTCATTAACCAAATGATCGCCATCACCATCATCATCAACATAACAAAACACAAATTTAATACCGGAAACTCACAAAAACAGCGACACAAAAGCATCTATACATACAAGATGAGAGAAGTGTAGATGTCCGAAAAAGTGATAATCAAAACAACATGATAAGCTGAAAAGAAAAAAAAAATGCAGTAACACCTCTTAGACAGAACGATCCAACAAAAAGCTTATTCACCCCCAAAAATTAGATGCGGATGAGCAAGAATAATCCAGATTAGTCATACACACTTTATTTTAGCGCCTAGGATTTCATTGAACTGTAGATATACGCATGTAAGTTGTGAGGGATTAATGCAGAGGGAGAATTAATTGAAAATGAAAGTGCCCGAAAACGGGGAGAACGAAGAATAGTACCTGGCAATTTTTGGAGGGAAGGGACTGAGCTATTTATTTTTCTTGCATATAAATATAATTGTAGAAGAGAATAAACCACTGTTGGGCATTTGGTCTAGTGGCATGATTCTCGCTTAGGGTGCGAGAGGTCCCGAGTTCAATTCTCGGAATGCCCCTTTGTATGTGTTTTTAACCTTTTTCCAAGGAAATTTTTTTTATATATTTTTAACCTTTTTTTCAATGAAAAAGTTTTTTACACATTAAAACAGCCCATTTGGTTGTGTTTTTAATTTGTACCATTTTTAATATTCAATTTTTATGTGATAATAAAAATCTGTTTAGATTATTTGTTTAGAAGTATTGAGTAGCGTACTTATAGAGATGAAAAAATGTTAAATTTATAAAAAAAGTTTGCATAAACAGACGTATTTTTAAAAAATATAAATATATTTTTTAATTAATTTAATAAAATTTTGAATAAATAATGTCAAATCAAATTATCTTTTTTGATGTGATAATAGGGTAGCAAACATAAAATGAAGTGGAAATAAAATAATTGGCATTTTTAATAAAAAGATAAGAAAACATTTCAAACTTTTAAATAGCGAAACTTATTAAAATGCCACTTTTTTCTTTTTCCTTTTTTTTTTTTCAATTTTTCCTGTGATAATAAGAGCTCAACAAAGCTAAAGTAGGGAAACATAGGGGAATGATGTCAGCATTTCTCCTTCTTCCCGTGATTCCGTTTTTCATCTATTATATAATGCTAGATTTAGATTTTAAAAATTGATTTAAAATAAAGAAAAAGTAATTGAACAGAAATTTTATTTTCTTGATAAACATGTCAGAACATACATGCTTTGGGGGAAAAAATAACAAAAATACATTTATTAATCAATGCAATAAATAATAAAATTTTTAAATATGTATATATATATTAATTAGTACATGTTATACAAAACATAAAAAGTAGTAGTATGCATTTTGATTAATAAAACATAAAAAAAATAGAACGCTGAATTTGATGTTCTATTTATAGGACCAGAATAGAACTGGTATAGAGAGCCGATAGCCCAAAAACCCTATTTTACATGCTTTTATAAAAAATAGTGCATCGATGAATGTTGTGTTACAAGTTCAGTTCTAACTAGTGCATAAGATCATTTTCAATTGATATGATAATTAGATAATATGGTAAGAATGGTAAGATTTGAAATAAAAATATGCAACATATTTATCAAATAGTTATACTAAAATTTTTCAAAATTGCCAAAATATGTTTTATTTATTTAGATTTTTATATTTATATAAGTAACAGAGATATATTAGCCCATCTAAAAGAGTTGAAATCTACTATATTGCATAATTAATAATTGTTTGAAATAGACGATCAAAGTACTATGCCCATGTTCAATATGTTATCTGTTGTTATTATATTAATTTATTATTTTAGATTTTTACTTATTTAATAATTATTTTTTTTATATTTTAAAAATACTTTTTAATTTATAAAGAATTCTAGAATGACTTTCGAATATCAAATACTCAGAATATATTGAAAAAAATATATAAACATGCATGGTATAATATAGGTTGTAGAAATTTAGAGGCTCAACGTGTATTTAACTCAATAATATATATTTTAACCAAAAGAAAAAAAGTGAAAAAATGCAAACGGGGCATTCCGAGAATCGAACTCGGGACCTCTCGCACCCAAAGCGAGAATCATACCACTAGACCAAATGCCCTCAATGCTCAAGCGACCTTAAATTCTTAAAATATTTTAAGCTCAAGTTGAGGCACAAATAATGAGCCACATTAGCAACATTTATAAGTTTTAATTTCATATGAAATAATTTAACTAGACACAAATCAATAAAAGGACAAAAAGGAATTCTTGATGGTATTTATACAAGAGCACAAACCACCCAATATATGATTTGATAACACAAGAATAAGGGAAAAGCAAGTCGCATGTCGGCCGTTGCTTTGAATGTGCAAGTTGCCAAAGAACATAACAACATTCGTCAAGCGTCATTTTCATTTTCTATTTTAACCGACTTTCTTTAGCAAATTGGATATGTGGGCCCACTCCCTACTTTTTCTTCTTTGAATTTTTAATACTTAACTTTAATTGCACACTCAATTCGTATACATAAAATGATGAAAAGATAATTTGTATATATTAAGACATGAAAAATAAACATTATTTCTATTTATATTTAATAATCAGATTATTATTATTATTATTATTATTATTATTATTATTATTATTATTATTTAATTAAATTACTTACATGATCCAATGTAAAGTTAGTAAAATTGTGGGTGGTTATTATTGAAGCAAGTTAATGTAAAAAGATATTTTAGGTAAAACACTTGAGGTCATACTAATTAGAGTATCACATTTTATTAAAAGATATAAATAACATTTATAATCAGTTTGAATTATCTATTTCCATTCATGTTTTATTCATCGTCTTTATTAATTATAAGAGGATAATTGAATTATTAGTCGGAAATATTGACCAAATGAAGCTCAAGCACATCGGATTCAATAACCCTTATTAAAAATAGAGAAAAATAATTAGAGACATAGGCCGCGAGAAAAGGAAGGGAATTGACAAAAGTTAAATTTGAGGATGATAAGAGTTAGGAGAGGAATTGACAAAGTGGAATTCGAGCACGATAGGGTTAGGAAGGGAATTGACTAGGAGGGTGTTTGGCTAAGCTTATTTAAAACATCTTATAAGCTCCTACATCTTATAAGATGTTTTTGGAGCTTATAAGATGTTGGATCTTATTGTAAAAATAAGTTATTAAAGTGTTTGGATAAAATAAAACTTTTTAGTTTATAAGATATTAGCAATGGTAGTGTTGTAATTAAAATAGTTAAAAATGAAAGTAGATGTTAAGATCTTAAAAATAAGTTGGGAGCTCCTTACTTTTCTAAAAAGAGCTTATAAGCTCATAACATCTTATTTTTAGAGCCAATAAGATCTTTTTTGAAAAATTTTACCAAACACTTCATGATATCTTATAAGCTCTTAAACATCTTATAAGATATTTTTAAGAGCTTATAAGCTCACCCAAACACAAACACCCTCTAAGTGAAATTCAAGGATGATAGAGCTTAGTCTTCAAGTTGTATTATAATTAGAAAAGAATAACTAGAGATACTAGTTACTGTCGCACACTTAATGTGTGTACTTTTAATTTTTATTAAATAAAATTAAAAATATATATTTACGTTAAAATATGGTTCTAATTTTCCTTAATTTTTCAAATATACTTGCTTATATTTATTGTATAGAAATATAGAATAATACAATTAAAAAATAAGTGCGGAGAGAAAAAATAAAAGAGAAAATAAATATTACAAGAGCAAGTGAAAAATTATTTATCATTATCTTTAAAAACTACCTTATAATTTTTTTTTAGAATAGGTTTAATTTTGTCAGCTCATTAAAAACATATTAGAATAACTACCTAGAGGTTTCATGCTTCGTATATAATATAGATATAGATGAGCCGTGTATGGTAAAGAAAATTAAAAAAAAAATCAAATTCGAGGACAAAGTTATTCATCAATTCTTATTAAAAATTTGAAGAATAATAACTAGACATATCTGTTGTAGGCGAAGATTACGTAACATACATCCCTCATGGGTTAAGAAGTTAAAAAGGCATCGTCTTACTAGCTTCTGTTAAAGAACTCTTTTTTTAAATAAATTCTTTGTTAAAGAACTCTATTAATCTATTTCATATTTATTTTTTGAGTAAGTTATATCTAGCTAAGTTTCAAATACAATTTTAAAGCAATTTTTGCATCCAACAAATTTGTGCATTTGGAACGTGAGTAAGGGTCTTAAAACCAATTATCAGACACCAATCAAATCGTATCTAACTCCCAATACTTGACGACTGATATTGGGTCAAATAAGAAGTGAAAAAATCACTCTTAATAAATTTTGACCAGAAATTTTATGTACTTGATATTTTTTTTGAATAAATTATTTATAGCTCAATTTCATATGATATAAAGTAAAGGAATTTTCAATTCGTGGCGGTGGTATGATAGTATAATACCAAGAAAAAGACACCCAAATGGCTGTAATTCCCATACTACCCTTCTGTACACAAATATCAAGATCCCATCATAGGAGCATGATAGCCAATCCTGTGGGAGATTATACATCCATTTCCAGGGCATGCTTTGGTGGCATCTTTTTTTCCCATTTATTTTGCATGACGCTTCTCTTGTTGACTTCCCCTCTCGTTTTTCACACACACACACACACATATATACACAAACATATACATGTATATCATCTTCTTCTTCAACTGTTTTTGGAAAAATTCAGAGTTTTAACCAAACAATTTACAGCAAAAGAAAATGTTGAGGAGCGGATTCAGGTTAGCATTCAATTCTCTCTTCTTCTTGTTACTTCTACAATAATTTATTATATATTTATTTTCAAATTTGACAGCCAGAAGGTGTTGGTCTTAGTTAATTTCTGTACTTATTTTGGATTTACAATTAGAGATCTGGCATTTGGGTTTTGCTCCATTGATGTTTTTATATATTTCTTTTTTTTTTCTTTTGTTTTTTAATTTTTTGGCTTTATTTTTGTGTGGAAAATATCAGAAAGTGCTCGAGGTTAAGATTTTTGCTGACTCCAAGCTCTGAGAGACAGTTTTCTGCCCAGACAGGAAGGTAATGTTAATTAATTTGTTCATTGGGTTTCAAGTTTTTTATCTAAAGATTGAGCACTTTTGTTGCTTATTATAGTTTAGCTGATTCAAACAAACTAAGTTAAATATAAACCATTGAGAATTATTTATACATTTGATTTTTTTTTTAGGTATATAAAAGTAGAGGAATCATTTCTGATGTCTAGAATGGGAATATGAGTAGCTCAATTTATTAAAGGCCCAATGCATTTTCATGTTTGAATTAGGGGTTTGTGACATTCTCGATGTTTGTACTTAAATTTTTAATACATATAAAATAGAATATATGTAATTCTTTTCACTTTGCTTAGTTATTGAAAAGTACTTTTGTGAATTTGTAAAATTGGAGAGAATAAAGTTTGAAAGGAAATAAATAATATATTTGAAGACAAGATGAAAGAAAAAAGAATACTTTGTCTTTCAATATTAAAATACGTTCAAATTTCGTCAAGTCATAGAGAAACATATTGTGATGATTAGTTACTTTTTTAAGGGTGTGATTCTTTATAAATAGTATAGATACAAAATGCAATTCAAAGATTTGGTGTTCCTTCCCTTGAAATTCAGCAAACTAGAAGACAAGGTAGCCCTCATCACCGGCGCAGCAAGTGGCATTGGAAAAGAAACGGCAAGAAAGTTCATCAGCAACGGCGCCAAAGTAGTCCTTGCTGATATTCAAAAGGATCAAGGACATAAAACGGCCCTAGAACTTGGCCCCAACGCCACCTTCATCCCATGCGATGTCACCAAAGAATTGGATATCTCACAAGCAGTCGACTTCACTATCTCCAAACACAACCAACTCGATATAATGTACAATAACGCAGGCATTGCTTGCCAAACGCCCCCTAGCATAGTAGACCTTGACTTGGCCACATTTGACCGAGTCATGGCGATCAACGTTCGTGGGGTTGTCGCCGGGATCAAGCACGGGGCCCGAGTGATGATCCCGAGGCAACGAGGAGCTATCCTCTGCACCGCAAGCGTAACGGGCCTAATGGGGGGATTATCACAACATACTTATTCTATATCCAAGAGTAGTGTGATTGGGATTGTGAAATCAGCAGCATCTGAGATGTGTCAACATGGGATTAGGATTAATTGTATATCCCCCATGGCTATTCCAACGCCCTTTGTGATTGATGAACTGAAGAATTATTATCCTGGGGTGGATTATGAGGGATTGGTGCAGATGGTGCATGGTTTTAGTGTGTTGAAGGGGGCTGTTTGTGAGCCAAGTGATATAGCAAATGCTGCTGTTTTTCTCGCATCTGATGATGCTAAGTTCATTAGTGGGCATAATCTTGTGGTGGATGGTGGTTTCACATCATTCAAGAGTTTGAGTCTCCCCACACCCTAGCAACTCTCATGAAACTATTGGAATTGATTCTGGTTTAATTAGAATGAAGTGATTTTTTTCATTTTTTTTTTCTTGAAAGTTAATAATACAAGCGAGTAATAAAAGTTGAGATTGTATGCAATAGGAAGGAAAAAACTGACAGTGGGTTTTTATAGGTATAAATGATTTTCTAGAGGTTAATACATTAAGTTCCTATCTTACCCCTAACATTGTGCTCTGGTACAGAAGTTCTTGTGAGGAAAAGAAAAGAAAATGCTAAGAAAAATATTTTTGTCTGTTTGGCCAGTGAGAAAAATATAAAGAAAATAAAAACTTGATAGAAAATGCAGTTTAGTTGGAAAAATATCATTTTCCTCTCAATCTTTTCCTTTTCTATAACCCAACATAGTGTAAAAGTACTACTTATTGTAAGGGTATTTCAGAGTATTAAGTGATAAATGATATAATATTTTTATCTAATCCTTCTAATGAAAAAGTTTAAAGTGTAATCTACAGCTTAAATTCTCCGACATCACTCTATCAAACAACATTATCCGTAAGTAAAAACATTGTCTGACACTCCTTCCACGCAACAACTTCTTTGTTTTCCATCTTTATTAATGGCTTTTTATTGACAAGGACATAAAGTCATTTGATTTGTTTAAATATAGACTAATGATACGACAGACTTGAACATCATCACACGCAGAATGAGAGCAAAAGGAGAGAGGATTAATGAACCTCTCCCAATCATGGTACACTGATTCAGACAGCCATTAGTGCTCTAAACATTAGAGAATATTATATAGTAGTGCTTATGAAAGCCAGTTATCTTTGTAACTTACTCAAATTAAGCCAAATTCAATTGTTTCATAGTATTCAAGGGATGAAAATGCATCAGAATTGCTCCAATACGATCTTGCGCATGAAGTCCTCCGGTGCTGGATTGAAGACAAATCAAAGAATCATATCATAATATGATTAGAAACCTTTGCTCGATTATGTAAGAAAACATGAACATTATCTCAATGCTCCTTAAGATTTGGTTCAATTATAGAAACACCCTTGTGGTTTCTAAAATTACCAAAATTCTTCCTATTGTCAGTTCAGCTTAAGGAAAACTTACATAGAGCAGTATAACATAACAAATCCTTGAAAATCTAACAGGCCGATGCCCATTGAAATGTTACAATTAGCCCTTCGGATGGGATATTTTTATAATTTTTTAAACTATAGAAGGTGTTTCTATAATTGGGCAAAATTTAGGAAATGTTGAGGTAATTATCCCGAGAAAATGTTTTGAGTGACTAAAGATAAACAAGTACCTAATCCGCCGGTGAACATTTTGAATTGGCCAAGAGCTTGTCTAATGAACATCTCTACTCCACTCACAGCCACTGCTCCAACTTCTGCAGCTTCTTGCAAGAGTCGCGTGTTTCTTGGTGTGTAAACCGCGTCAAAGACCAGCTCGTATGATCTCAGGGCATCCTAAAAGCAAACAAAGGCTACAAGAATTCATACCAAATCTTTATCTTCATACAATATAGATTTCATGTCGCATATAATATCAAATATTCTTCGTTTTTGTTTATAGATGTTTGACCATAAAGTTAACATCTTTTGCAAGAAAACTTTATCGTTCGTCTAGTGTGTATTTGAGGAAGGAAGGGGGGACAGACAACCTTTGAAACAGGAGTTTGATCTATGTTTGGCACCATGCCCACAGCAGAAGCATTTGCAAGAATCATTCCTTTTTCAGGCTGGAATTCGTTTAAGTATTCATATGGAAAAGCTTCACCAGAAACTGCCTTGGCAAGAGCCTTTGCCCTTTCTTCACAAGAGGGAATTCAAAGTCAATAAAATGGAAGTTGAAATTTATAGGCTGTTTGGCATTCATTTGTCCAAACGAAGTGATTTTCGTTTAGAAAAGTTGAGAAGTTAATAATAAAATTGGCAGTTCTGCAACTACTAATAAAAATAATAATAGAAAGCTAATAATGACTGTATGCAGGAATAGATGATTTTCAATGTGTTTAATAATTTAAATTTCTACCTTCAAATAAGAATAATATAGTATTTTCATCTAACTCTTTTTAAAAAAGTTGATGCAGAATCTCAAACGACTTAATTTTGAAACTCTAATGGATTTTAGCTTGAAGTCTTCATATCAAATGGAAATGCAAGAATAACTTTTTGAACCACTTTCTAAAGTGCTTTTCAATAGCTGTTAAGTAAAAAGCTAGTAATAACAACATTGTCAAATTTTTTCTTACTTTCCAAAGCTCAATTGAGTTAAATTGTTACCAAAAATGCGGTTGAAGATAACAACTCGGGCCCCTCTACTCTTAGCACCAAATGCTACTGCTTTTCCAGCTCCACCAGCTCCAACCACCACAAACAATTTTCCAGCAATTGGTGATTCCTTAAATCTCTCTCCATTTGTACAACGCCTTTCTGATTACCCACAAAATAAGAAATTGTTTCATAAACATAAGGGATAATTACCTTAACATCTCCTAAGCTTTGGCATAATTACAAGAACATCTCCGAACTTCGGATAATTACTATTATACAGTCTACCGTTAGTTCATTCGATGAATATTATCATTACCCCCCTAAAAATCTCGAAACAATACATGCAAATTCCCTCCGTAATTATGCGCCAGCTCAGGGGTATAATTGAAATTATATGTTAGTTGAACTAACGATAAGGAGTATAATGGTGATTATCTAGCTAGAAAATAGAAATAGGAAACATACTATAGTCTATACTATTTGTTACCTCTATATGCATCTTCAACAGCAGTTATAGAAGCTTCACAATCTGTGTTGTAACCGATAAGCTTCCCATCGGAAGGACGCCGGATAATGGTGTTTACTGCGCCTATCGACTGAAGGAGCAATAATCGATTATGCAATTGAAAACGAACACATGAAACATAAATTTTCCTCCAAGTAGAGGCGGAGCTACACTAGGGCTGAGGGGGCAACCGCAACCCCATCCCCCTCCAAAAATTTGAAATTCAAATTTAATTAAAACTGTGATTTTGCCATCCCTAAAATTACAACATTGAGCTATGAAAATATAAAATTTGTCGTTACTTAATAAAAAAATATTCATATATCAATAATATATATGATAAAATAAATAAAAATGTTTATAGTTTTGGAAATCCAGTCTCGCCCTCTTGTCGAAATTTCTGGCTCCATCTCTACTCCGGTCCTATATTGCAAAGTGCCATAAGACATATGAAAAAGTTCATACAAGAGCAAGGGGATCGACTTCATCACAGCAACTCAAGGCTGCTTCCTTATGCGGTATCCCTACGCTATAGTATGAAAGATCTCGTTAGATATACTAATCACATAAATAAAAATAAATAAAATAGAAAAA
>JACFYI010003065.1:1177898-1203263 GCA_014898755.1 Handroanthus guayacan | reverse complement strand
GCAAGAGCTCATTAGCAATTTTTCACCCTTCATCCAAAACATTTCCAAACAATTTTGGTGTGACCAAACTATCCACTCATCAAATTATAAGTGATTCCCATGATTAATTTTTAAAATATTTTACTTTATCGTTTTAATTAATTTGTTTTTTTTTAAAAAAAAAAATGTAACAAGAAAACATGTTAATTAATTGAATTGTGCAACAATACTATAACTCAACATTAAACCTAAATTTAGGCCAAGAAAACCCATATTAAATTCTTTTTTTTATTTATTTTGATGATGAGATTAGACAAAAAAAAAATAAAAATTCCAGGTAACAAATGTTTTGCTATTTTACTAGTGACCATCAAATATTTAGGGAGCTTTTTGCAAACATAACCTCTGTGAATCTCTATTTTGACAATTATCCTCTTTTATTTTTATAATTAGCAAAATCCTTCCTCCATTAATTAGTCAATGCGCTGCAGGTGATTTCACTGACTTGGTGTAAAAACAAAAAGTTCCAATTTTCTCTATATGTTTTTCTATGATTTTTTACTTTCCAAAAAGTCAGGAGGTCTTCTCGTGCCATCACTTTCATTATTTAAATCATACCAACTCCCGAAAGCAGTGAAGTGTAAAACTCTGTACAAATCTTCCAATAATTGAAGGGTTAATTTTCTCAAAACACCCTGAAATTTGGCATAATTATGAAAACACCCCTTAAAATTTAGTATAATTATTAAAATATCCCCTGACGTTTGGATGATTTCCATATCATATCCCCACAATGAGTTCTAACAAAAATCACAATTATATCCTATAAAAATTTTGAAACATTACAAATAAATCCCCCAAGATAAGAGGGTGTAATTATAATGATGCATAGTTCAATGGCTATAATTATAATTATGCATCATTTTAAACTAGTCGTATGAGAAATAATGATAATTATACGAACCATAGGAGTGTTTTGATAATTATGTCAATATTAGGAAAGTGCTGAGGTAATTATCTCATAATAAAATCACAAATAGTCATCACAAAACGAAAAAAGACTTAGGATTCTTTGTTTTAGGACAATGTTTCATATCATATTTTATATCTTAGATATCGGATCGGATCTCCTATTCCAAAATGGTATTTCATATCTTATTTCATACATTTAAATAGATTTAAATAGATGTCATGTGTATTGGATTTATTATTAAATATTTTTATAAAGAAATATTTAATATACGTGACATATATTTAAGGTATGAAATATGAAATAAAATACCATTTTGAAATAGGGAAGCCAATCCGCTCAAATACATACCAAGTGTATTAATTCTTTCCTTTTAAAAATATTGAGTTATAAATGCCATACACTCGATAACTATATTTGCAATAAAATAAAAAATGAAACATGAACCGAAACAAATAATTCAGAGTGACAAAAAAGGGACACAAACAACTAGAACCCCACAAAAATCACCATTCAAAACAACCAAAAATTACACGAGAACCAGAAATAAAGATGTACCTAAAAGAGACAATGGAGGGCAGGCTTCTGAGTCTCAAGAGGCTTTCAACCTCAAAAATGTCCGAAGAAGGCATTAAACCCATGCAAAGTTCGACGATGTCGGCTCCTTGTTTCCTGGCTAACTCCATCGAAGCCAACACTTCTTCCTTGGTTCCACATTCCAAGGGCGCGCAAACTAAAAGATCACCGTTAAAGGCCATGCCAGAGACCGTTGAGGACAGGCCTTTTCTGTGATATTAATAATTATAGACAAATGAGAGTAATGGCCAGAGAAAAGAGTACTATGACGCCTGTTGGCGGCAATTTCTCTCTCTTAATTATTGTACCTCACATTGTGGAAAAAGTGGGAAATTATTGAAATTGACAAATTTTGTTTTGTTTGTTTTTTGTCCTTTCGAATTTTTTATTCTTATTCTAATTAGTGTTTTGTTTTTTATTTCATTATATGAATATTCTATTAGTATATGAAATTCACAAATATATATTTTTATTTGTATAAGAATATTTATTATACTTGGCATCATGGTTTGCTTGAATAATGAAAAAATGGCGGAGCGGCCATAACGCAATGGGAACGACCTTTGTTACACCAATGTTTTGACTTGGAACAGGTTTTGGTTGAATTAATAGTCTAAACTGATAAATCGTCCGGAATGAGGTGATAATTTAATTTATTAGACTATTGTAGTAGAACGGAATGAAAAGGTGACTTTTACATGTTTTATTATTTTTTTGAACTTTTTTTTTGGCCATGATCATGTTGCGACATTACAATGGAACTGCAATGATAGCTTCCGTTCCAACACTCGCAAGCGTTCCTACGAACTATGCTTGGCATATATTCAAGCTACGAAATAAGATATGAAACACTATTTTAAAAGATAGAATCTTAAGAGCATATCCACACTAACGCTACTTGGGGTGCTATTTTAAGAAATGAAAAATCATTTTGAAACAGGAGATTCTAAGAGCATCTCTATTCCAATGTTATTTAGATTTCATAAATAAAACTTTTGAGCAATGTTCTATATATAAAACTTTGACTTCAAGGTTGTATTTCTATTTAATTATTTTTTAATTAAAATTTTAATTTTTTTCCTTTTGCTTTATATATTAAAATAACATTGTACATATCAAAATAATAAAAAAAAATGTGGATATTTTGGATAAAGTAGGGAAATGCAACTGGACTGCTAATTTTTTCGAATGCTATCTTTGCTAATGTGGGGAAAAAAAAAAGAACTTGAAATAAAACTAGGGGTGTAGATGCTCTAATCGCTTTTTACCTTGGATCCTCTACTCAATTTTGTGTTTTATTTTCTATTATATTATATGAAGGCATGCTGAATTTATAACATTTACTATTCTGTATTTTTATAATATATATATATATATATTTAATTAATACATTTAACATATGTCAATTATAGCAGTTCCCTCTCAAGTGATTAATCATTGTACCCGGCGGTGGGGAAGATGCATGTGGGAAATTATTGAAACTTACCACGTTATTTGTTTCTTGCGTATCGTTGTTGGACTGTTTCCTTCCTTTCCTTTTCTCCCATTTTTGTGGTTGTTGGAGACATGTTAACTACCTTGTTTTTGTTTTGGTTCTGTTTATAAAGAAATATATATATATATATATATTTATATAGATATTTTTGTAAGATAAGGACATATGTAAATATGATGTGCAATTATTGTTGTGGGAAATAATAACTTGTTATCATATCATCTCATATAATTTATTTATATTTATACTATTATAAAAAGAGAAAATATTTTATGTTTAAAATGACTATTTGAATATATATCAATTTTTAAAAATCTAAGTTGGTTATTTAACTACAACCTTCAATTACTATTTAATATATAATTACCCTACCCAACGGTGAGAAAAATGCATATTTGTGCGATGTCGCTATTAGATTTTTTTTCTTATCTTTCTTTCTTTCTTTTTTTTTCTTCTTTTCCCCTGAGATTGTAGGAGTAATGTTTGCTTTCTTTTTTCTGTTTTGTTTATGATATGCAGATATTGTTGTGGAAACAATTACTTGTTGCCACATCTTATTACATATACCTTGGGTCCTTTATTTCAATTTCTATTACACGTAGTTTATCTATACTATTATAAAAAGATAAGTCATTTTAGGCTTGTCAATTCGGTTGCGAATATCAATACATCCATATCTGAATTCAATTATTATTTGGATATCCGTATCCGCATCTGAATTTTTTTGGTTGTAAAAAATGAACATCTGCATCCGCATCCATCGGATATCATCTAGATATCCGATATTCGAAAAATATTTTGAATACGGGTATGATATTCGGATATTATTATATCCAATATCCGAAAAAATATATATCATCCGATATCCGAAATCTTACTCAAATATTCAAATTTAAATCAATTTGAATCAATTAGTCCAAAAATTAAAATTCATGACTAATAAATTACTTCAAATATTCAACATAACCTAGTATAGCAACATCCACAAACAAACTAAATATGATTAGTTCTTAATGTTATAAATATCAATGGAAGTACAAAACAACAAAAGTAATAGAGTTGTGATCGAAATTTAGCATCAATGCTCATTGCTTAATATATATATATTTTTTTTTGGTTAATCTTTGAAAAGCAACAAGTCTAAAAGGGGGGAAAAACAGAAAAAAATGAGCCAAAAAAGTTACAAAAAAGAAAAGAAGAGGAGAAAAAAATTGCAAATTACTTATTATACTACTTCGGGTTCCTTTAATTGTTGTCAACTATTGAAGTAAAACTTACAATATTTTTTTAACAAATTTCATCTTTATTACCAAAGAATAATATTTTTTGACATAATATTATATTATTGAGAAATCATTAGTAAAAATAGGTCTCAACGTATAATTTTGTCTATAGTTGTACTTTGTAAGTTAGTTTTTAATAGTTTAGTACTAAAATAATTGATAATAAAGTTACTTTTAATTAGAAGAAATGTTTTAGTTTGACTTAACACTAGTTCAACGAGATCGTTACTATAATATTTCAAAAACTTGTAATCGCTATTAAGTATTGAAGTAAAAATTAAAATTCTTTTTGGCAAATTTCATCTTTGTTACAAAATAGCAATATCTTTTTGGAATAATATTATATTATTAAATGTTAATAAGTATTTTCCTTTGGTTAGTAAGAAAGAACCTTTTTCAACTAAAATGTAATTTAAAGTATAAATTATAATTTATCTGACTTGCACAAGACATATGAATTTAGAATTTCATAATAATATGTTTAATAATTAATTCCATTATAAATAGAATTTGAATAATGTTACATTTAATCAATTATTTTTTTGTAAAATAAGTCAAATAATACTTTTTCTATATTGGTCGAAGCATATCATGCTTTTACTTTCTATAAATTATAGTTAGTAACTTGTAAATTATTTTTTATTATTTAATAATATGTATTAGTGAAACCAAATAAATGAAATGAACTAGAATTTAAAAAATATTTTTAATATGTAATGTATAATTTTTAAATTTTATTTTATATATAATATAATATATGTATATTGTATTATTTAATAATATAATATATATTTATAATATAAGCAAAAAGAGGATATCAGGATATTTGAATATCCGGATATCCTAATTTTTAGATATTCGAAAATTCGATATTTGAATATCATTTTTCCAATGCGGATACTATTATATCTAAATCCAAAATTTTTGCAATAGATACGGATACAGATATATCCAAATATTTTCGAATATGAATAATATTCACCAATTTAAAATACGGATACGAACGGTCAAACGGACATTCGGATTTTTTTTTACAACTCTAAGTCATTTTATGTCTAAAATGATGGTTTAAATAGATACCACTTTTTGTAATTCTAAGTTTATTCTGTAACTGCAAACTTCAATGCATTACTATTTTACAACCACTTATTCACTATTATTTTTAAATAATATTTTAGATATGCACGATAACCGCGTACAAAATTATTAGATTAAAAGAAATTAAAAAATAATTTGAATGGGTATGTCAAATCTTGTCTCACATTGAAGTACGAAGCTTATGATTATTGTAAGCCATCTAGTCAATGGGTTCCGAAAGAAGTAGAGATAGCTTCATATAGTGATGCCAAAATTTCCACAGAATATGCAACGCTCAAAGATCCGCTGTAATAAAATTACAATATTATTGGCAAAAAATTAGATGATAATTCAGGAAGAGTATAATTAAGTTATATTGACTTTTGTTTTGTCACTAACAATATGATCTAGGTGATGATAATTTTTATTTTGTCATATTATAGCTTAACATTGACAAAGACAAGCTAGTGTTTATTATCATCACCGTTGATAATTAGTAACATATGTATAATGACAACCTAATCACAATAAAAATTGTCATTGTAATTTGAAACCAGATTTTCATTGCTCATTACATGTGTTAATAATTGTTAATGGTGACAATTTAAACACAATTAATCTTCATTACCACAAAGTTTCTTGAAACCATTATGATGACCATATAATTTTTTTTCCTTGCCTTAAGTACATGACTAATGACAAATTTCATGTTATTACTTAATTATTTCTTTATTTTTGCAGCAAAATCAAGGTGCACAGGGGAGTTTTTGTACTTAAACAGTGACTCAAAGGATTAGATGGGGGAAACAATGTGAATCATTTCAAAATACACAATTCAAAGTCATTGTCACTGTCCGATCAAAAAAAAAAAAAGTCATTGTCAACATCATTGTCATTTGATGTACATTATTGGTGATAATGTCACCCATATTATATTCTTTTATAATATCGCTCTTAAAAAACTTTGAACCTTGATGAGTGAGGAGACAGATCCACTCATTGATCATAATGGCATATTATAAGATAGTTAAATTACCACCATTAAAAGTTGATGCTAATAGGAAAAGGGGTAGCGAAAAGTTACTTTCTATGACTTCACTACGATAATGATACATAGTATCTGTAAAAATAGCAAAAAATTCACAATAATATATGGTCATGATGAATGTTTTCACAATGTTCACCACGACTCTTTATATTAGTTTATTGACTATTACTGTCATCACATCTATTACTTTTTTTGTGCGAATATTCAATATTTTTGTATTGGCGCACTAATCATAAAGTTATTTATCTTATTATGTTGAACCAAAAAAAAAAAGAAAAAAAAAAGGAAAGAGAGAGAAACAGAAAAAGAAAAGGAAAATCTTTAAAATATTTACTTAATTTAGTTAACCAACAAAAATTCTTACATTTAATTGGTGATAGATGAAAAATAATCCTCTATTGGTTTGTTGGACACAAATTATATGGATAACCAAATGGCCAATAGATTTCTAGATAAGGTATTCTTTAGTGCTAGATGGATAGACTAAGCCCATGTCCGATGAAATGAAAAAAGTAGTTCTATTGCACATTGAATAGTTTTTGTAAGAATAGATTGTGTGCACAATAACCCTTTTCCATCTACTTATTTTGGTCATATCCTTGCATATTATTAAATTCTTGAGATAATTACCTCTAACATTTACTGAGATTTTACCTAATTATAAATTTTTCATATAATTTTAAAAATTTATAATAACATTTCTCGTCATTAGATTAATAGAAAGACTACTTATATTTCCATAGTGAATTTGTTTCAATTTCAATAGATCTAATTATAATATGCGTGTGAGTATTTTGTAATTTTTCAAACCACATAGAATTTTTTTTTCCCTTGAAGTTAGACCAAACCTCAAAGATGTTGAGGTAATTATCTCTGAAATATTTTAAAATGTCCTAATTGTAAAAAATCATGAGAAGTGAGAATATCTCAAGGTTCAATAATAAAAGTGCGTATATTTGTTGATTATAATATCAAAAGACAATTGACTCAACATCCCGAGCTTTGTTCTAGTTACAGTAGTTCACAAACTAGACACGATATCATTAGTTCAATTGACAAAAAACTTAATGTGATAGAGTTACACTTTAATTAATTCAGAAATAAGCAAATTTTTTTGCAAGCACAATAAGAGTACGGTGTTTACTAACTTTGTTATGATATAATTATTAATAAATCACAATCACTTGAATTAAATTTTTTATAAAATAAATATATGGAACTTTGATAAGGATTAATGAATTATTATAATATTTTTAGTTTGATTGTGAGAAGTGAGTATATCTCAAGGTTCAATAATAAAAGTGTGTATATTTATTGATTTTAATATCGAAAGACAATGGACTCAACATCCCCAGCTTTGTTCTAGTTACAATAGTTCATAAATTATACACGATATCATTAGTCAATTGACAAAAAGCTTAATGTGATATAGCTGCACTTTAATTAATTCAATAATAAGCTAAATTTTTAGCAAGTACAATAACAGTATGGCATTTACGAACTTTGTTATGATATAATTATTAATAAATCCTAATCACTTGAATTAAATTTTTTATAAAATAAATATATGCAACTTCGATCAGGATTAATGAATTATTATAATATTTTTAGTTTGATCAGTTAGATTATAAAATTATTTACACTATTATAGAAATGAAGTTGTTTTAATGACACTAAATTTTAAGTTTTTTGAATTTATCCTTATAACAAGTAACATTGGCACCCTTCTAAATTTTATAATACAATTGTTCATCAAGTGGCATTCTTCATAAAGAGTTTTGTCATCTCGGATCCTCTGTTCTCTTATTTTATTGTTGATCTGTGTTAAATATATTGTATCCACTATCAAGTATTTTTATTAACAAAAAATTAATACACTTGTTATATATATGCCAAATAAAATACGAGATGAGACCAAATGTTGGAACACATGATCCAAACCGTATTTTTGCACCAAAACAACTATATTTTCATTTTTATATCACATTGATTTGCAAGATCATATGTGTTTAATGTTGTTTTGTTGAAACTTTTAACTTCTATTTACTAAAAAGTAATTTTAAGAGTGATTGATAAAACTTCTGCTTTTAACAAAGTGATTTTAAAAGAACTTCATAAAGTAAATTATACTTTTTCCCATCAAATGTGTATGATACTATTGTGAAAAATCACTTTTTTGGCAAGCACTATCATTACCTTTTTAATATTTATTGGCATTTAGTTCCAATTCTCAGACACTATCAACCAATCTCAGGCATTGCTTAGAGGGTATTTGGCATTGTTTTTCAGAGCAACTTTTAGCTTTTAACTACTAAAAAATAATTTTGGGAGTGTTTGATAAGATAACTTCTACTTCTAGTTTCTATGTTTCGGTTAAAAATTTTTTATAAAAATATTTTGTTACATTTAATTTTATAATTTAAAATTTAAAAATATAATTATATATTTGGAAAATCACTTTTTTTGCAAATAGCATCAGTAACTTCCCAGTTACGTTTAAATTTTAATTACAAACACTCTCAACTTTTACTATTTATTTTACAACTAACTTCTCAATTTCTCTACGTAAAAATTACTTTTTCTAAAGTAGAAGTATTGCCAAATGCCACATTAGTACTGCTTTTAGGAGTAGTTTTTACCTTCTAACTACTGAAAAATGGTTTTGAAAGTGTTCGGTAAAGTAACTTCTACTTTTACAAAAGTGATTCTAGAGGTGCTTTTAAATTCTAGCTTTTATTTTTCGATTAAATTTTTTTTGATAAAATTTATATATTACCCTCATTTTTATAATTTAAAATTTAAAAATATAATTAAAGATATGAAAAATCACTTTTTTGACAAACATTACTAGTAATATTTTAGTATATTTTAACTTTTAATTATAAATACTTTCAACTTTTACTACTCACTTTTATAACTAACTTCACAACTTCTCTTTTTGAAAATCACTTCTTTCCAAAGGAAGCAATGCCAAGAACCCTCTCACTATTGTTTTTACTACTAAATTTGTTATTTTTCCAAATAAAAGTTACTTCTTTTTAAACTAGTTGAAATTATTATTATTATTTTTTTAAAGACTCAAAATAATTCCATGATTTTACTCAGTTGTGGAAAGAAAATGGGGGGCGCCAAAATGGCTGGATTAATCAAATTAGATATTTCTGTATACGTTGCAAAAGGATAAGGAAACTGCAGACCTAGCTACCTCTCTCTGCCTCGCTGAATTTTAAATGGCAATTTCTGTCGCAAATTGCTGGTTCTCCGCCACCGCATTCACTGGCTCAGCTGCCACCTGCCGCCTCTTCTCCACGTCCGGCAGACCTACTTATTTATCCAGTGCTCGCAAACCCTTCGATGATCAAAATCGAATTCCAGTTAAAGGGAAATCCAAGAAATCCCTGTGTAAATCCAACAATGAGGTATGCTAAAACCTTATTTTTATTGGATTCTGTTTTATTTGGTTTATGGTATTTGTTATCAGAATGCAGACATTGGTACTTCAACGGAATGTGTTGATATATAATATATTCAAAATCACGGAATGTCTTGTTGGTGGAAAAGGACAATTGTAGGGAAGCAATATGTAATTGTTTTATTGAAGGAGTTGATTCTAGTTAAGCTATCTGAACAAGGATTCCGTTCTATGAATCTCTTCTATTTTGTTCCTGAAAACTTGCTTGTAGAGAGCTAGTGCCAGTATAATATAGCCCATGAAAAACCTTATATATCTTGTTCTAGAGTAGGTTCTCTGATGGAGGCTATCCTAGTCCAATCAAATTCAACAAAAAAGCCGAATTATAAGCCTATTAAGCCCTTTTTCATATGTTGTTCTTGAATCCAGAATGAAGTTATCGCACAGAAGTTTCCAAGGAGATCAAGAGATAAAAATTCCTTTTCAAATGCTAATGATAGAAGTGGTAGGAATAAAACAGGACGATCCCAATCGACTCCGTCCAAATCACTTGGCGCAGAGAAGAAAGGGAACCGGGGAGTTCTCGTTGGCTTGAAGGAACAACAGGTATATATGCATGGGATGAGAACACCCAATCATTCTCGTTGAAATCTGCTGGTGCATTTATTATTTATATCCTCTAAGTGTTCAATTACCTCTTGATTGGGGTGAGGATGTGGAGAACCAGTGGTTGGTTGCTAAATCTGATTTGGAGAATATAGAATATGGTCAATGCTGGTCTGTAGCTTGTAAACGGCAATGTCTTGATGACAGGAAAGATTTAGTGCAAACAAAATTATAGTTTTCTTGTTGCCCACTCACCGTGGCGTAAGTCAATTTTGTTTCTAAGAAAGTCATTGATGCTTATGTAAACTATATATAAAATTGATGGCAATAGTGTAACTGTTATCCTTATGTTTGATGTTTTGTAATAATCTCTGCTAGTTGTTTCCATTAAATTATACAGAGTGCTATATGGAAATAGCAGGCTTAAGTTCTGAATCTTCTGATGCAAAATATTTTCTCTAAACCTTTTCTCTGTGTGTGTGTGTGTGTGTGTGTGTGTCCCCTTGATAGTTAATAGTAGCATTATCTCGGGCATTTTTAGCTGAGAGTCCACCGATCGGGTCTGATCTAGTTCCTTTAAGTCTAATCAGTTATCACCAATCGGGTCTGATCTAGTTCCTTTAAGTCTAATCAGTTATGTTTCCCAGGTAGAGACAGGCAATCTTCAGGATGCTTCTTTCCTTAATGCTGTTGTTAAGGTGAATATCTCTCAGTTTTGAATATTCTAGTTATAATAATTTTAGAATAACCTTTTCCTTCCTTTTGTAGCTGCAGTATATCTTCTTCTCTCGTTCTTACATATTTGATAATGATGGAATGAGCTTTTTTATTACCGTTTCTTTTGCTTGCAGATTTATGTTTTTTCCATAGTGCTATATGCCCTTTGCCTACACCCTTTTCTACTTGTTATCTTTGTCCTCTTATGCTTTATCTATGTCTACCATATGGGCGTATAATACCATGCAGTACCTTGCAATGCTTTGATGAAAGGTGAACTTGTCATTCTTTGAACCATCATATTTTATCTTCTATCAAGATTTTACCATTGGAACAGAATATTTGCTGATATATTACAGTGTGTCACCTTTGCCATAATCTTGTTAAAAAGTCACTCAGCTTTTTAAGCACAAAATGTGTAATGGTATTAATCAATTAGTTAGTATTGTCTGCAGTTATTCACAGATGTTTACAAAACTCTCTTTCTTATCTTGCATGTAGAAATGACCTGTGCTCATCTTTATTTTATTTTATCAATGTGCTCGCTCACCCTTTTGGGCACAGGGATCCGAGTTTAGTTTTCTGTATCTTCCCACAACAATAATTTATTGAATCCCGAAATGCCCCCATGATCATGTGCTGAATTTTTTCTAAAATCCTTGTTTTACAATTCTAACAGGTTGTCGACTTGCTAATTCCTTTTTGTTTTCTTCATTTAGGTTTACTGTACTCATACTGCACCAGACTATTCCCTTCCTTGGCAGAAACAAAGACAGCATACAAGTACTGGAAGGTATATCCGAGCACCTTTTTGGCATATCATCTTTTCTTAAGCAAATATTACTTTTCTTGAATCTAAGTTGAAAAATTTTCAGATATATGTTTAATTGTAATCTCCCTTTCAAATTATGCCTAATGAAATTTTTAATTTTCTATGTAGTGCTTTCATGATTGGGGATGGGAAGCTGTTGACAAATGCACACTGTGTCGAAAATAATACACAGGTCAGCTCTGAACTTTTGATGCCCTCATGTGCACTATAGGTGTCCTTCGGTCAGTTCTGGTGTAATTTTTATCTCATTGCAGGTCAAGGTAAAGAGAAGGGGGGATGATACCAAATATGTTGCCAAGGTAGCCTTCTTTGAGATTGAATTACCAACTGCCACTATATCGTTGGATACTACATAACTTTTATCCTTTCAGGCTGTGTACTTGGAATATTACGACAACTGTTAGTAGGGGGAATGCAGTATGCACTCACTAATGGGGATAAAGGCTTGAGCAATGAATGAATCCGATCACTGTGCTATTTGCCCTGTTGAAACTAATCTTTCATGCATTAGATAACATTCTAGTCATCTCTGTTCTATACAATAAACAAAACCAAAGGTTTATACTCTAAATCTTCAGGTTAAAAATGATGACCAAGTATGCATAGTAACAAATATAATTTTACAATAAATGCTTAATGTGAGCTAAAGAGAAAGAAAAGTGACAATAAAAGAGGGAGATGATAGGTTACGAGGCACTATGGCACATGCATTTCCATACTCAGCAATAAGAATGGTACAGCCTATATCATAGAGATTCAACATCCGCATTCCACCTTAATGGACGTTAACATAATTGTTTTACCAGGTGACTTCATTTTGGTTCTCTCCTGACTTTCAGACTTTAGCACTCTGAATTTTCTTTTATGTTCTGATTTTTCTGGCTTTTGAAGGAATTTCATATCGTTTCAGATGTTTGTGTCTGGCTTATTTGGTCTCTTTCTAGCAACATTAGAATCTAATACTTGAGTTTATATGATCATAACTTAAGAACATTTTGCCAATGCTAATTTGTCTGAATAATTGTTTAAATTGTATAGTCCTTAGATACTTCTTCTTCCCCCCTCCTGGCCTTATCTTTATTGTTTTTGCTTAATTTTGGTTCATGGTTGCCGGTTGATGGGAAGAAGAACTCATCTTGGATCTGTGATTATGACACTTACTCTGTACTCGATAATAATTACAGGTTCTAGCAAGAGGTGTAGAATGTGATATAGCTCTACTTTCTGTAGAAAGCAAGAAATTTTGGGAAGGAGCTGAGCCTCTTCAATTTGGATGCTTGCCTAATTTGCAGGTTCACTTGTTTCGTCTTTCTGTACTTTCCAACTAAGAGCTCTTGGTTTGCCCCTTTGTCTTTCTATATAGACATGCAATATGTGTTCTCTTGATGATCAAAACTCTTTTCAGTGCTTATACTTTTTTCTTGCCTAATTTGCAGGTTCACTTGTTTCGCCTTTCTGTACTTTCCAACTAAGAGCTCTTGATTTGCCCCTTTGTCTTTATATATGGACATGCAATTACGTGTCCTCTTGAAGATCAAAACTCTTTTCAGTGCTTTTACTTTTTTGATCTATTTATGCGCAAGAATTGCCTGCATAAATTATGACACTGAAGAAATTGCTTATTTCCATTTTTTTTCCCTGCTTGGGGTATTTTCTGTTATGTTTCACTTGAGGAAGTAATAGAAATCCATGGGTCAAAGCTACTTAGTCAAAGCTACTTAGGTAGCATTTTATTGATAATTTCAATTGGTTGGGCTGGATACTATCTCTTCTTATCTAGTACACGTGTGTTTCTGGATTTTTATTTTCCTCTCCCTCCCCCTCTCATACTTGTTCTGATGCGTCCCCCACTGCTTTCACTTTTGAAGAACACATGAGTGCACTGCCTTATTAAAGGGTAAAAGGGGGAAGTAATTGTAATCTGTTTATTATTTTGGATTGTTCTCATTGAAATGAGAGGCTAAAATTTGATGGCCACGTAATTGACTTTGTAGTATGGCTTCATTTTCATGGAATTGCTTTACATCTTTTATCACATGAAAGTTGTTTCTGAGATTTCAAGTCTGAGTGTCATTATTGGTCTGCCTTTTCTGTTTTCATTTTACTTTGTGCTAAAATCATGCTTTTTATCCAATGTTGTGTCTTCAAATGCTTATCTTGTGTACCTAACTTTTTGCTCAGTATATTCCACATGTTATATAGGATTAGGACGTGCAGGGTATACCCCGTTTCTGTCAAATTGCATCATTTCTGTGTAATTTAATGTAGCACCATAAAACAATTACTTCCCTCAAATTTGCAGGATGCAGTGACTGTTGTAGGTTATCCGCTTGGAGGAGAAACGATATCCGTTTCTAAGGGGGTAGTATCAAGAATTGAGGTTTGTTCGCTATATGAAGCTCTCAAGAATGGATATTAGCCATGAAATTGACATGCAACTGATTGAAGTTTCTGAGGCTTTGGCCTACATCTGATGGGAACTACAAGTTTATTTTGTCAATTTTTGTCCATTATTTTTTTTTGGCGACTCATTTTGGATTTTGTGCAGAAATGTCATTTTGCTGAGGGACCAAATTTTTTATTCTTTTTAACAATTAGTATAGTGCATGTTGCTTGATGCTCTCATGGACCCTCACTTCTTTCTCAGTTTATGGAATCAATCTATATCACTGTTCCCCACTGGAATATTTGTCACAATCAGCAGCTGCGAGCAACTTTAACTGCGTCTTGCATCTGTCTAAAATTCGCTTATTTTTAGTTAAAACACCATGTTTTGGATCCATTTATTCAAGTAGCTTCATAAGAAAATTTTCTGTCTTAAATGGATTTACCCGAAACCGAAGGAGCAAGAGGATCGGGATAAATCTAACTCAATAATCCTGATGCTCCTATATTTCCTTGGCATATTAAGGTCAATACTTGTTACATACTTTCAGGTAACATCATATGCTCATGGATCTTTTGAGTTACTTGGTATTCAAATTGATGCCGCAATAAATCCTGGTAAGTATATGTTGTGAAACTAGGGTGAGTCCTTCTTGGGTGGAACTGTCTGTTGTTGGTCAGATATCCCATATATTTCAGTTTGCTCTATATTGCTCTCTCAGTTCTCAGGCTTCTTGTTGCTGATAGCATGCATATATTGCCATGGTTATGTTCTACTATCTTATTGTGCTATTGCTTATGCTAACTATGTTTTAGGTAATAGTGGTGGCCCTGCATTTAATGACCAAGGACAGTGCATCGGAGTGGCATTTCAGGTACCCTTTTCTTTGTTAAATTTAGTTCTGGGTATTTTTCTGAAGTTAGATGTTGGTTCAACTCTTTGTATTTATCCACTTTGTCTTGTAAGAATTTATATGCTGCTACACTTTCCCCAAGTCACTATGCCTTCAGGACCATCACCAGAAATTTTCTTTCTTTTTCCTCGTTTTCATATTCTCATAGGGCCTTTCCTTTAGGTATACAGATCTGATGAAGTTGAGAATATAGGTTACGTGATTCCAACAATGGTTGTGTCTCATTTTCTTGAAGATTATGAGAGGAATGGGAAATACACTGGTGAGGCTTCCTTGTCCTGTCAACTAATAATTTCATTCTTGGCATGCAAAATCCTAATCACTCCTCATATTGGCAATAACCTACTTTTACTTGCTGGTATTTTTATGTTATCTTTCATGCTAGAATATGAGGATTGTTGAATTTCTAGACAGTTTGAAACGACTAATCTATTAGACATTCTATGACTGAATTATTGATATGTACAGTACTGAATTATTGATGCTGTACCGTGTTTTTAACTTTGCATGTGGAGTGGTGGCAATGTTTGCTGCTGACATGATAGTAGCATGTTTCTTTTCTTTCACTCATGTCAGATTCTTGCATAAGGTATTACATCTTAGCTTTTCATGGGGCACTTAGGATTTTATTCCTCTCACAAGTAAAACAACAATTTATCTCCTATTCCAAGGTGTAATTGATTTTCTGTGTGCAGTTAATTTGCCATTCTTTTAATGTTTCTATTTTCCTTTTTCTGGTATAGACAATGTCGCAGACCCAACCCAGTCATGCACCCTGCAAATTGGTTAAGAGTTTCACTATTAAGTATTAATTATTCCCAGAAACACCTCACACACATTGTAGAAATGTGATTATCGTCATAGTTTACTGAGTGTTCATAGTTACCTGGTATGACGTTTCCCCTATGAGAGCCTAGCTTAACAAAGTGATGCCAAGATATGCTACAAACAAAACACATTTTTTTTCTTCAAATGTATTTGACTTCGTTTACCTTTTATCATCTAATACATTTTGTTTGTCATTATATATTTTATTTTCTCTGAGCTATGTTCGTCATTGGTAATTCCTTAAGGTAATATTTTATGCTACCAACAGAGTGTTCTGATGTACCTTTGCGAAATATCAGGTTTTCCTTCCCTTGGAGTGTTGTTGCAAAAGTTAGAGAATCCAGCTCTGCGGGCATGCTTAAATGTTCCATCCAATGAGGTCTCTTTCTCTCTATTAACAGGAATAAAAGGATCTGTGGTATCCAACACTTATATTTTATCCTCATTTTTTAGTTGCCCGGACTTATATTCTTAAAATTGTGGAGTGTTGGCTTTGATTTTGGTTCGTTTTTGTCTATTTTATATTGAGGATTATTTATTATTCTATATTAATATATGAGGCGAGATTCATTGTGGATCTGGAAGTTTTAAGGAATTTGATGGTAGAATTAGTGTCTGGGAAGTGAGAGTAGTCTAGCTATACTTAATTAAGCTTTGGAGAGGCCATATGGGTACGACTTGCTTCGGCACTGATGCTGATGCTTTTGGATGTTATAATATGGTGAAGATAGTAGTTGTCTGCATTGCAAAAGTTGTGTAGTCTAAGTTACAGATCTGAGTGCCAAGTTATGTTTTTTGTTCTTGTTGAGAGATGCTCCTCCGTTGTTCCTTCAGGCAGTGTTCACATATATTATTACCCATCCTTCTGCTTTTGGCTCTCTAGATTCCTTTCCTGTATGACCTTTTACGGCAGCTCCCATATGTATTGGCATGCCTCTCGGGCGGAGACATGTAATTACCGGGCTGAATAATTAAATTTTGGGTTTTATCTATTTATTTATTTTGTAAATGAGTGGAATAATAACAAAAAGCTTATAACTAGTGCTGGTTTATATTTTCTTTCATTTCAGTTAAGTCTTCTAGAACTTTTTGTGTTAAAAAAGAAAAAATTGCTAAATTGTTGACAAGCAGCTACATTGCTGCTTTTTTCTTATCATTTGGTTGGTCTATTTTAATCCTCCTGATATTCTCCAACTATTCATTTCTGCAGGGTGTGCTTGTGCGAAAGGTTGAACCAACTTCCCATGCCAGTGATGTGTTGAAGGAGGTATGTCTACCTTCTAAGTCTTAGAGCTTTCTGTTCTTGTCCCCCATATTTTCTGACCTCTAACAATTATTGCTTACCTTGATATGTCTTCCTCCTTTCTTTGGTTTTTATCATTGTTACATGATTTCCCAGTTTCTTGCAATATCTGATTCGTGATTTTCAATTTGAACGGTGAATTTTGCACAGCATCTCATTGCTCATCATTTCTTTCTCTTCTTCTTTGCTATTAAACAATTTTTTCTCATTCTTTATGCGCGCGCGCGCACACACACACACACACATTATAAATCTAGTAGCAAACTTTGAGAAAGATGACCTTTATGCACATCAAGTGACATTTGGTTCTTTGCTTGTCTCCCAGGGGGATGTCATTGCAAGCTTTGACAGTGTTCGTGTTGGGTGTGAAGGGACAGTACCCTTTCGGTCATCTGAGCGCATTGCATTTCGCTATCTTATCAGTCAAAAGTAAAATTTACTTTGGCATGGATATTGAATTTCATATTGAACTCATCATGAAATCAACTGCAACACTGTATTCATTTATCATATTCAAATTAACCTTTGCCAATTTTTGGTCCAAGCTTTCTCCATTTCGCATCTTATGTTATTCTGCTCAGGCATCAGTAGCTAAACCAATGCCAATTACTCTATTTTCGTTTTACTAATGAGTAATTTTAATATCTGTAACATGAATATTTGGCGCAATTTTGTGCGTTATACTTCTGTTAAGAGTTGGGAAGAGATCATACTACTCTCTGTACAAACTACATTAGCCCACCTTCACAGTATTCTCTTATTCCCTTTAGTTGTTCTATGTATGATTATAGAATCACTTTTACTGCCTGACAGTCTTCTACATATGGAAAAGGTTTCCAGAGCCATCCAGTTAATTTTTAACTTCCAACTGCTTCTATATTTCCTTCTTGTCTTTGATGTTTATTTTGTGTGATACAGTCAATTAAAAAAACTCATGCCTCCTGTTACACTGTATTTTCCTATTAAGATGATACTCATGCTTTGAACACTGATTGCTCAATGACAGATTTACTGGTGATGTAGCAGAACTTGGCATTATTAGGGAAGGGCAATTTATGAAAGTTCAAGTCATTTTGAATCCACGAGTGCATTTGGTAACTGGAATATTCCTTTACTGGAACTAAAGTCCTCAGTTTTTTGACATATGACTTAATGCTTTCCTATTATATTGAAGGTTCCATATCATATTGAAGATCAACCTTCATACTTAATAGTAGCTGGTTTGGTGTTTACACCTCTTTCCGAACCTCTGATAGGGTACGTTTGTGAGAGATGTTACACTTATTTGACTGACTTTTCTAGCCATTATAAAACCGATTGGAGGAGATTATACTCTGATAACCAATTCACTGACTGTTAACTCATTTGTGTTTGCTTCGGCAGGGAAGAATGTGAAGATAGCTTTGGGGTAATTTTCTTTATCTTACTTTTTCTTCTCCTCTAGATGTTCGAAGCATTATTCTGTATTTTCTTGACTTCTCTGGTTGCTTATTAGCTTCCTTCATTGACAGTTGAAATTGTTGGCAAAAGCACAGTACTCTATGGCGAGGTTCAAAGGAGAACAGATAGTTATTTTGTCACAGGTATGCACACTGTTATTCAACTTCCAGAAGCAGCTTCTCACCTAGAAGTGTCTCTTCTTTTATTTATTTTTTCATTGCATAAAGGAAAGAATGCTAAGTCATAAAACTTGGAATCTTCTTCAGTCAAACAGAAGTGTCTCTCTCTCTCTCTCTCTCTATATATATATATATATGCATACATAATGGAATAGTGCATTGTATTTTTGGCTTACCATTTATAATATCATATTTTGTACAGGTTCTGGCAAATGAAGTAAACATTGGATATGAAGATATGAGCAACGAGCAGGCAAGTCGATGTGTTTTATGCATGCATGCATGTTCTTCAATTAGTGGATTTGAACTTACACAGAGGAAAACTATGACAGGTTTTGAAGTTAAATGGAACTTGGATCAAAAACATTCACCACCTGGCTCATCTAGTTGATTGTACGTGCTAGCGCCTCATCTCTTTATATCCGTATACCCTGGACTGCTCTAACACTACCAATTATGCATTTGTTATCAGCTTGCAAGGACAAATATTTAGTCTTTGAATTCGAAGACAACTTTTTGGTTGTTCTGGAAAGAGAATCAGCTTTGGCCGCTTCAAAGAGCATCCTCGAAGGCTATGGAATTCCATCAGAAAGATCTTCTGATCTTTTGGATCCATATATCGACTCTGTAGGAGAAAAAGCTGTAAATCCACACGAGTTTGGTGACTGCCCTGTATCAAATTCAGAGATTGGTTATGATGGTCTTCTTTGGGCGTAAGTGTTCTCGTACTAAAATTTTGAGTTTTGTTTTCCATTTTATTCATAATTTCTCATACTTTGCAAGAAAATTTTTGCCCCTTACGGAGGCTAAAGTTAATTTTGTAGAGTGTAGGTTCTCTGAGGGGCTGTAGTTGGAACCTCTAACCATTGATACAACACTATGCCTCCCACTTTTATTGTTTACATTTTTATTTATCCGAGGCTGTGTAATTGTAATGTTAGGTGATGTAGAGAGAAATGAATAATGGGCTTGATTCTTTGTGATTTATATACTGGGAAAAATAAGGCATGTGATGTTGAGATCAAGATTCTTGGTAGGATGAATAGATAGTTCTCTGTTTGCAAGTCGAAAGCTTTATAGGGTAAAGCATTCTTCGGCTGTATTTTTGTGTTTCTTTTTTTTTTTTTTTTAATATTTCTTTTTTCCCGTGGCTACTGGAGTTTCTTTTGATGAGATGTCAAAATGTCAAAAGAAGAGGTCTACATTGTAGAAAACTGTCCAAAAGGAAAACTTAAGTATGAAATATTGCCTATATGTTTGAAGGAGGGGGTAGAGGGACACATCTTTTAGGGTAAAATGCATTTTGGTCCCTGGGGTTTTATATTAATTGCAAAATAGTTTTCGTGCTTTCAATTTGCTTCAATTTTGTACCTCTAGTGATCTTCCAGCAACAATTTTTGGCAAAAAATAGTAAAATGTTTGCCAAAAACACCCTTGAACTACTTTTTAGTAAAATACCATTTGACCCCTCAACTATTAATGCATGTCTCATTCATCCCTAAACTATTGATTGTAACATTTTGGCCCATGGATTAAATGTTTGGGCAAAATTTCTCATTAAAACATTTATATTTATATATTTTAATGTATTTTGAGTATTTTAAATTCTTTATTAATTATAATTTACAATAAATATTAAGCAATCAAATTAAGTCAAAATTTGCAACTACCAAGAAAATGAGTATGACAAATACAGAAAAATTTGAAAAGTTAAATTTGATTTTAATTTTTGGGACCTTTTTTAAAAATATAATTTAATTTTTTAATTTTTGGAGCTCAAAAAATTGAGTTATGAATTATTTGTCAAAGGTGCATTTTGAGGTTTTTTGGATAAATTAGAACTAGTCTTCAATGTATGTTTGATGTGTGTACCTAAAGTAATTAATGTTATATATATATATATATTAAATACAATGCAAACTTAATTTGTGTATATTTAACAATTAAAATATGTAAAATATATTTAATTTTAATATATACAAATGATTTGATATAAACAAATAAATTAGTCAGTTAATGACAGTCAGCTAATCATTTTTTATTATGTTGTGGGTGATTATTAAGGTGAATTAATATTAAGGGGAATTAATATTAAGGGGTATATTTTTCATGACACGTGAAAACATTCCATCAAAATATCTACCTCTAGGCCTCACATCTTATATATAGTATAGATAACTATATTTTCATTAACACAATTTTTAATTTTTTAAATTGAACAATCATATATGCATTCACTTTTATGCAAGAAAATACAAGATTCAGTGAAATATGTGTTTATTCATTTTATCAAATAAATACATACATTTTTAAATTTAAGTTAAGGGAAATATGCTTATTCAACTTTGTCTGTAACAGTTAAAACTCTTTTATATTTGATAATTAATAACTATTTAAAATTTTAACGTGTTTTGTACTAATTTTATTACTATCGTTTTTGAAATTTAAATTATTGAATTTATGAATTACTTTTTTCTACACTACAAGTTAAAAAAGTAGCTAATGAAGAATTAATAGTTTTAGGTTATTGAATTTATTTATTAATTATTTTACATGGTATTACAAACAATTTTGTTATAACATTTAATACAAAGGGGCAATTTTAACAATTAATATGAAATCTCGAGGATAACGAATTTTACTAAATGCACCAAAATGAATTTTACCCCAAAATAAATTTTACCCCAATATTCATTGTTTAGTTCTTGATATATGAGTTAATGGTGTCTGCAAAAGCTTCTGTTTCCTTAGATAAATGAAAGTTATAAAAATAGTTACATAAAAATTTTAATGAAAGTTAAATGAATAAAAAATTGTAGAAATTTGATTAAGGTTATTTATAACTTTTATCTATCTCTTACGTAACCTTAGAAAGTAAAAAGTAAAAAGATCCACATGCTACAAAACATCTATCAGTTAAACGTTGAAAAGTGTTTTTCCAGAATTAGTTGTAAACATCCCCTAATTTCTCTCTACCAAGAATTAGAGCCGGGCCTTAATGTCTTGGGCTATGTTTTGGGCATTCATCTTAGATCCATACAATCCTCCACCACCCAGCCCAGTACAATATAGCCCATTATTACCCTTCCACCTATTTGGGAAGCTGGGCTTCGGGATCCCATCATCGCTTAACAAATTATCATCTTCCTGCACAGCATTAGGATTATTGAACTCGAGTTACAAAACACACCATCTTTTTTAGCTCAAAATAAATATTCAAATTTTCACCTCAAAAAACATATCTTAATATGAGAAAGTAGCAAAAATAGCTAATGGCATTATCATAAGGGATAACTACCTGAACGCCCTCTAAGATTTCGCCTTTTCATCAAAATATTCCTTTTAATTTGAATAATTAGTTCAATTGACTGAAAATTTAATAGAGTATCTAAAATTACAACTAGACCACAGTGGGAATGTAACATGAAGAGCATTACAAATATATTATTTATTAATCTAAGATGTTTTGAATTTTTCAGAGAATCTAAATTATATAAAGTCTCTTTGTAATTAAGTAAAACCTCAGGATGTTGAAGCAATTATTCCTCACAGTAAAGATTAACTTTCATTACCTTCAACCATTGCTGAGTGCATCTCTTGAAACCTGTAGCTAAGATGATCGCATCGAATGGAAATTCTTTACCATTCTCAAATAACACATTATTGCCCTTTATGCTTCTTATTCCCTGCAAAACCTGTTTATACATTCAAAATCGGGTGTTATCATGATGTGATTAATGTTAGGGATAATTACCTCAACACTCCCATGAAGTTTGATATAATTATCAAAACATTCGTTGAGATTTGGATAATTACCATTACATTTCCTATTACTATTTCATCATGACACATAATTATAATTATAATTACATCCTCTAATATAGGGGCTCACTTGTAATGCTTTAAAATTGTCAGGGAACATAATAAAAGTTATCTATTAGTAATGTTGGAAAAATAGGTTTGGATCTGGGTCGTCCAAAGGGGCTGACCCGACCCATATTAATTTGGAGGGAGTAGTTAATATTTAAATTAGGGATAACTCCCTAAAAACCACTCCTCTACTAATTAGGGGATTAGGGGGTAATGTAAGAAATTACGAGAGAGAATTCATAAAAGAATTCTATGCAGAAAAGAATTCTTACGGGAGAAAGGAATTCTCTCTCTGCAGAATTCTCCCTCTCTCTCCTTTATCTACGTTTTCTCTCCCCAAAGAATATATTCTCTCTCCCCTACATTATTGCATTCTCTCTCTACATGTGTTGTAATAAAAGAGAGTTTGTAATAACTAATTAGAAACTAATTGCTATTGGTATTTGGGTTGTGGAAAATCGGATTATTTTCCGTAATTGGTGATTTAATCCGGACCGAAGAGATAGTCAAGATCGGTGATTCAAGTCTGTTGCAATCCGGAGAAAAGGGGTAAATTAAAGTCAGTGATTCGAGTTCTATTAAGATCCGAGACGGGTAAATTTATGTGTTTTGTTGAAAGCATGATTCATGATTCGATTCGTATAAAAATGTGATTCGTATGAATGTAGCATTAACTTTCATTGGTATCAGAGCCATCTCGGCTCGAGTTCTGACATGTTTTATGCAAATTATGATATTTATTTGTTTGTATCATGTTATATTTGCATAGAATTAAAATGTATGTTAGAAAATCATGTTTTATTTACATGTATTGGATTATATGTAATTTTTCTAGCATGTTTATATATGCCCGAATTAATTCTGGATTTTACCGAATTTTTTATAGTGAGATTCATGTTATGAAATTTATATGGTTAGATAGATCTTTTCGAGACGAGTTCAACCATATATTATGCATATTTTTTGGTGATCTGTATGATTTTATATGAATTTTTGAAGTTAAATTCGTGTATTAGAATTTTATGATATTCTGGAAATATAGAAGAATAAATTTAAATCCCTATGTGCAAATCCCACCATCGGTACGAAGTGTTTGATTTTCAAACACGCATCTCCAAAACTCAAAATAGAAATCTGACCGCACGAATGAGTTCAGGATAGTCGAAAAATAGGGTAACCAAAATTCAGTGATCGGGAAACACCGGAAAAGAGGCGCGTAAAGTGCACGCGCCACCAAAGAGCGTGAGAAGAGGCAGAGCGGTAGTGGAAAACCGCTGCCACGCAGGAGACGTGGGCCAATAGCGGTTAGCCATGTGGAGTTACCGTCGCACGTGGCGGTTATGTGGGGCGGTTGACCAGTCAATGGTCAAACCAACTTCAACCAACGTGGACCATTCATCGGCAGACACGTGGAGATATGTGACACATCATCCGACCACGTGGCATGACATGTCATCATGCCACGTCAGCATAAAAGTCAGATCTTTTTGCCACGTCATCTGACACGTCATCATACAGCCATGTCACATTGCCACGTCATATGCCATGTCACCTGGACACGTCAGCGAGTCTTGACACGTGTGCGTGACACGTCAGCGACAGTGGCTCACGTGTCTCGACACGTCAGAAAATATACTTAAAAAAAAAAAAAGGAAAAACGCCTAGAATAGGCGCGCACTAGCCCAGCCGCAGCGGCGGCGCGTGGAGGCGCGTGAGGCCTATTCCGGAGGTTTTTTTTTACGCGAAAAATTCTGACATGCTTAGATTTTAATTTTTGATTTTTTGGTGAATTAAAATAAATTTTTCGAAATGAAAAAAATATTTTTCTTAATTTTGATCTTTTGAAGAATAAAAAATTGAGAATTATTTTATTTGGAGAAAAATTCTGAAATTTTTTATGAGCAATCAGAAAATTAAAATCTAGGGGGTTGGCTATGTGGTTCGGAATTTTGAACACTTATGAATACGTTGCTCTTAATTGCGCTTGAAAGATGTGTTTTTTCGCGTAATACTTGATGAGATTGAGCATAATTTTGTATTCTGAATGTGTTTTTATGTTCTGAAATATTAACCCTATTAATTTTTTTTACCCCATTTTAGATAAGACGATAATGAGAAACGCTCGATGTGCCCTTCGAGGGTGAGGCAGAGGTTTCCGAGTTCCTGAACAACGCGAGAAAACTACGGAGTTTCTCACGTATCGAATGAGAGAGTCAGATACACTTCCTCAACACTTTAAAATTATGCAGAGGAAGTATGACAAACTTATTTCCCTGGGGGAAAGGTGTTTTGTAGGCAATGAGCCAAAATTTATACGAGTTTGGCAATGGTCCTTGCCAGAGAATTTACGGGATAAGTTCCGTGAAATTCATATGTCAGTGGGATATGACAAAACATTAAATGAGGTTAAGGAGGCCATGCTCAACTGGTGGGTTGAAGATACTAAAGGAA
>JACFYI010003065.1:1149126-1176654 GCA_014898755.1 Handroanthus guayacan | reverse complement strand
TGTGCGAGTGGGAGATGTTGGAAAAATGGGTTTGGATCTGGGTCGCCCAAAGGGATTGACCCAACTCATATTAATTTGGAGGGAGTAGTTAATATTTAAATTAGGGATAACTCCCTAAAAATCACTCCACTAATTAGGGGATTAGGGGGTAATATAAGAAATTAAGAGAGAGAATTCATAAAAGAATTCTATGCAGAAAAGAATTCCTACGGGAGAAAAGAATTCTCTCTCTGCAGAATTCTCCCTCTCTCTCCTCTATCTACGTTTTCTCTTCCCAAAGAATATATTCTCTCTCCCCTACATTATTCCATTCTCTCTCTACATGTGTTGTAATAAAAGAAAGTTTGTAATAACTAATTAGAAACTAATTGCTATTGATATTTGGGTTGTGAAAAATCGAATTATTTTCCGTAATTGGTGATTTAATCCGGACCGAAGAGATAGTCAAGATCGGTGATTCAAGTCTGTTACAATCCGGAGAAAATGGGTAAATTAAAGTCAGTGATTCGAGTTCTATTAGGATCCGAAACGGGTAAATTTGTGTGTTTTGTTGAAAGCATGATTCATGATTCGATTCGTATAAAAATGTGATTCGTATGAATGTAGCATTAACTTTCAAGTAAAACTAACAACAGGGAGTATAATAGTAATTACTAAAACCTCAAGGGGTATGTTCATAATTACGCCAGACCTCAAAGGGTGTTGAGGTAACTATCCCTTATGTTATATTTGGATCAAGGAATTCAATGATGAATATGAGAAAGAAAAGACAAATGTGCAGATATTGAAGCACAAATTTACATGATTTCAAGCATTAAAAAAAAAAAGAAAGAAAAGAAAAGAAAAAACTCTTCCTTAACAATTTCCTTTCCAGAATTCTAGATCCAAACATAGCGTTAACATTAATTAATCAAGATAGGTATATTAGTGACAAACCTGAATCTCACCGGACTTAATCTTGTCAAAGGTTCCAACATCAAGAACTGGGTATTTGTTATACTTTGCCAGACAAAAAAATGGCCCCTCTTCTGGCCTTTGAATTCCATACTTGGTCAAATCTCCATACACAACCTTGCTCATCATTGTCAACATATAGTCTACCCAATGTAAAGGTAAGTACGGAAACAGAACAACTCCTGCATGCGTCATTTCCCTTGACAATATATGAATCTGCATGCAAATTTGTGACAATTATTATAGATCAAGGTTTAGGACACACATATATATTTTTCATTTTAATTGAATCTAATTCGTGTCTTGTGTCTTGAGCTAGAATGTTGATTATGCATGAAAAAAACTAAAAATTGACGTTTGTTTTGTTATACGTTATATAACTCAAGATTATCGTCAGGGTCGATGCCAGAAAAAAGTTGTCTGTGGGCTGGAGATATTAATGTATACAAATTACCTGTTGGAGTATGAATATAAATTAGTTTTCTGGCAAACTTGCTTAATTTTAAAATTAGTATCGTAATATGCGATAACATTATATTTATTGAGGGAATTACCGTAATAGATATCAGGGTAAATGTCATTATTAGTCCCTCAAATTTATCGTTAGAAACACTTTAGTCCCTAAACTACGATTCTCGACTTTACAGTCCCTCAACTAATAAATCCATTCCAAACTAGTCCCTCAACCAACATGCTTGCAAGAAATTGGCCTGGAAAATGCACTTGCACTGCAAGTGCTATTTTATAAGGACTTTTTGGTCCATTTAATGTTTGTAGTTTCAGTTTAGTTCCTGAATTTTTAAAAGTTGACACTTTAATCCCTTTTTTGAATTACATGACATATTTCGGAGGGAAAATGTATTGTTTATTGCCGCAAAAAATTGCCACCTTTTTCAACTATAAAATAGTGTAAAAGGAGGAAAAGTAAACATTGAAAAAAAAAATTCACTATAATCTCTAAAAATTATGACTAATTTGTTGGATTTTCGTGGAAAAATGCCAAAATAAGATGTTCTTGAACTAAGGTAAATCCACGTAGAAGATTTTTTAGCTGTGAGAATTATGAGGTAGGTTTTATTTGCTCCTTTTTTTTTTTTTCGCTTCTTCAATAATTTCATGTTGTTATTTTTCGTTGACATTTTGTTTCGTAGGTGGATGGAGGATGTGGGTATTTCCAGTGGTATGGCCAATGTGCAATCGATTGAAAACGGTTATTTTACAACTACTAAGAAATGTGAAAATACTGGAAGTCGAGATGGAGCAAAATAAAAAGACTCAGAAGAAGCTGAAGAGAGTCTTGATCCCAAGTTGGGCAATTTTTTTCTGATATTGGTTGATCAAGTAATTTAGTGGAAGATATATTTTGTATGATATAATCCCCTATCTTTTAAATGATTAAGTAATTCAGTGAAAGATATATTCTATAGCTGAAAAAATGTGGTAATTTTTTTTTGCCACAATGAACATTACATTTTCCCCCAAAATGTCATGTGATTCAAAAAAGAGACTAAAATGTCAGCTTTTTAAAAGTTTAGGGACTAAATTGAAACTACAAACATTAAATTGACCAAAAAATTCTCATAAAAATAGCACATGCACTGCACGTGCATTTTCCCGGCCAATTTCTCGTCGAAATGTTGGTTGAGAGATTAACTTGGAACGGATTTACTAGTTTAGAGACTGTATGGCATATATATATATATATATCTAACCAACTCCACCAATACTGTCTTATGAGAAAAAAAAAAAAACTCCACCTATACTGTCAGACAGTCAATCTTACATATTGTAATTTCGGAAGAATTAATGGCATTTTATTCCCTCAAATTAATTATTATAAATGGTATTTTACTCCCAAAAATGAATTACAAGGGCTTTATTGCTTCAACATAAAGTTTTTTTAAAACATTGCACCAAGTGAATTGAACGAAATATATAATTGAAAACCGTATTTTCAGGCAGAATACACCATCACAAGAACTACCAGGCGAACTTTCAAACAAAGTATGTCATAAAAAAATTAGTATAATTCGAAATATGTAGCTTTTAGGAAATAGATCCATAAAAGGGAGTATTTAAACACCCCAAATTAAAGATCCGAACTGAATCCCTTATTCCGATTTATGTTTTATCTCATGTTTCATTACGAATTCGTATCAAGTGTATATCTTCTAAAATTCTATCTTTTTATAACAAAATATGTAATATACTTGACATTTATTAGTAACATGGATAGCGTGAATCTTACCGAGCTTCGGACAACAATGGAGGTCTTCGCCCCAAACTCTGCAAGATCGAGTGCAATTTCCATACCAGAATTCCCACTTCCAACCACCAAAACATTTTTCCCCATAAACTTTTTCCCATTTTTATACCGAGTCGAATGCATAACTTCGCCCCTGAAAGTCTCCAAACCTTCAATATTAGGACAACTCGGGTCGCAGGTTTCCCCAGAAGCCACAACCAAAAACCTCGACCAATAGTCTTCTACCACGTCAGACCCCAAATTTCTAGCCGCGATCTTCCATTTGCCGGCTGTCTCATCGTACGACGCCGTCTCCACAAATCTCCGATACTTTGGGCTGATTTCGAAGTGCGAAACGTAGTCGTTTAAGTACTGTATGAATTCGCTTTTGGAGGGGTAAGTGGAGTAATTTTTAGGCATTGGCATTAGGGGTAGCTCGCAGACTTGTTTGACTAGGTGTAGGTGGACCCGATCATAGGAATATTTCTGCCAGATAGGAGCGAAGCAATCTTCTCTTTCGAGAATGGTGTAAGGAATTGAGAGGTGGCGTAGGTACGCCGCCGTCCCGAGACCGGAGGGACCGGCGCCGACGATGATTACTGCGCCGGTTTCTGCAGCTATGGCTGAAGGACTGATTTTTCCTTTTATTTTTTGTTTATCTGTTTTTCTTTTTGGTTTTGTGTTGGAAGGAAAGTGGAATGGTGTGCAGAAGTACAGAGTGGAGGACATCTTCTTTCTTGGGTCCTCAATTTTTAAGGGATAGATAAAGTTTAGTTTTTCATTTAGTTTTCAAATTCTATATATATAGTAATAATGAATTTAACAATATTTTAATAAATTTAATTGACAAATTTTGTTTTCTTGTTCCTGCATGTGTCATATATGGATAATGGCAATTTAGTAATAACAAAAATCACAAAATTATATAATAATTTTTTTATTGTTACTAAATTGGTGTATTATTAGTTAGATAATATCAATTTCAGACCATAGTTTTCGTTACTAGCACGTAATATTTCATTGAAATAAAAATTATTACAAATGACAAAATAAAAATCAATGTCGCTAAAAATGTATTTGTTGCTTAATATTATGTACTAATATTTTCATGAAAAGTTACCTCTATTTCTATCTTATATATTGAGTGTATTAATTTTTTTTCTTAAAAATATATTTAATTAAAGATTAAACACTTAGAATGGAACACCTACGAAACAAATACCAAGAAAACCTTGGCCCCCATTAAAATAAAAGCAAAAAAGAGAAGTAATTGAATATTGAAAATACATCAATTGAATATTGAAAATACATCACACAAAAATATAGAAGATATCATTAGCTACAAATATTAACTTTATATATGAACATGGTGGTTCAGTGGTAAAGTTTCATCACTTCCGTCTTGAATACTCAAGTTCGAACATCATTGAAAATGTAAAGCTCGTCGCATATTGTGAGTGTCTTATGGACTTGCGGTGCTAGCCTATAATGTTGGTTCGATGAGAAGTGAGACTTTATTCACGGGTGTACTGGTGGGATTGTGATTGCCAAATTGAATGTTGTCCTAACGAGTTATGACGAAAAGAATATTCCGTAACAATTGAATTCTCTTAATTGGGGTAGCCCCACCCAACCTTTTATTTCATCCAATATATATATATATATATATATGAATCTTGTTTAAATAAAAAAATTGCTACAAATATTTTTTTTCTACGTTTCAGTTTTCAAATAATATCACTTTTTACTTCAATATCTATATTTTCCTTTTTCATTTCCCTCAATAATTTATTATGATCCGAAGACAAGAGATGTCGCATCACTGCCCCCACAACTTCTACATTTTTGGAGATAATCGTGAATAGCCCATCAAGCCGTAAAGGTGAAACGTATTGATGTTACGTGTCCAAGCTACGCAACCACTTAAAAGTAAACAAATTTAACATAGATAAATGAAAATTTAAAAAATAGTTACCAAAAAAAAAATTCATGAAAGTTGAATGCTTGGAAATAAAATTTAAATGAATTATTGCAAACATCCTGTAATTTCCCTCTCCTCTGAATCAGAGATGGGCCTTAATGTCTTGGGCTATGTTTTGGGCATCCATCTTAGCCCCATACAATCCTCTACCGGCCAGCCCAGCACAATATAGCCCATTAACACCCTTCCAGCTGTTTGGGAAGCTGGGCTTCGGGATCCCATCGTCGCTTAACAAATTATCATCATCCTGCACAGCATTATGATTATTGAACTTGAGTTACAAAACATACTACCCTTTTTCAGCTCAAAATAAATATTCTAATTTTTACCTCAAAACAATACGAGAGAGTAGCAAAAATAGCTAATGACATTACCATAACGGATAACTATGCGAACACCCTCTAAGATTTGTGGCTTTTTTTTCAAAATATCCCTTCTGATTTGAAATCTTCCATAGAAGCAAGTAGTAACCTAACCTTTAATAATTTGTTCAAGGGGGGGCCTCGTATCTATCAATGGAAAAATCTCCATGTGTGGCGTGATAAAGAATCCTAGAAAAGACCGATTGAGACTCCCTCCACGATCCCACGAAGATCTCTCCGTACTTGTTCCAGTCTAGGACAAGTATCTAACATTACTTAACCTTAGAAATATATTATCTGTTAATCTAATATTTTTTGAATTTTTTTGAGAATCTAATTGTAACATTATATAGATTTTATTAAGTTTTCTGCAGCTCAACTAACAGTAGTGAGCATTGTCGCAATTTTCTACATTATAGAAAGTCTCTTTGTAATTAAGTAAAACCTCAGGATGTTGAAGCAATTATTCCTCACAGTAAAGATTAATTTTCATTACCTTCAGCCATTGCTGAGTGCATCTCTTGAAACCCGTAGCAAAGATGATCGCATCGAACGGATATTCTTTTCCATTCTGAAATAACACATTATTGCCCTTTATGCTTCTTATTCCCGGCAAAACCTGTTTATACATTCAAAATTGGGTGTTATCATGCCGTGATTAACATTCGAGATAATTACCTCAACACCCCATGAAATTTGATATAATTATCAAAACATTCATTAAGGTTTAAATAATTACCACGATGCATAATTACAATTACATTCCCTTAGCTATGCATAATTACAATTACATTCCTTGAATTTATGTATAATTACAATTACATCCCTAAATACAGGGGTTCACTTGTAATGCTTCAAGATTTTTAGGGAGTGTAATAGAAATTATTTGTTAGTAAACTAACAGTAACGAGTGTAATAGTAATTACCAAAACCTCAAGAAATGTTTTGATAATTACGGCAGACCTCAATGGGTGCTGAAGAAATTATCCCTTATGTTATGTTTGGATCAAGGAATTTACTGAGGAATATGAGAAAGAAAAGACAAATGTGTAGATATTGAAGCATAAATTTACATGATTTCAAGCATTGAGGGGAAAAAAAAAAAGAAAAGAAAAGAAAAAACTTTTCCTTAACATTTTCCTTCCTAAAATTCTAGATCCAAAGATAGCATTAACATTAATTAATCAAGATAAGTATATCAGTGACAAACCTGAATCTCACCGGACTTAATCTTGTCAAAGGTTCCAACATCAAGAACTGGGTATTTATTATACTTTGCCTTACAAACAAAAGGCCCCTCTTTTGGCCTTTGAATCCCGTACTTAGTCAAATCTCCATACACAACCTTGCTCATCATTGTCACTAAGTAGTCAACCCAGTTGAAAGGTAAATACTGAAACAGAACAACTCCTGCATGCATCATTTGCCTTGACAATATATGAATCTGCATGCAAATTTGTGACACAATTATTGTAGATCAAGGTTTAGGACACACACATATATTTTTCAGTTTAGGTGAATCTTCCTCATGTCTTATGTCTTGAACTAGAATCTTGATTATGTGTGAAAAAGGCTAAAAATCCAGATTTGTTTTGTTGTACGTTATATTACTCAGGATCATCGTTAGGATCGATGTCAGAAAAAGTGGTCCGTTGACTGGAGATATTAATGTATACAAATTACCGGTTGGAGTATGAATATAAATTAGCTTTTTGACAAGCTTGCTCAATCTTAAAATTAGCATTGTCATATGCAATAACATTATATTTATTGAGGGAATTACCATAAAAGATATTACTATATATAAAGGATATTATTGAAATGTAGTGGGCTCACTCTTAAAAAATAAATTAAAAAAAATTATATATAAGTCGGGGCAGCTCAGCCAGGGACTCGTGATCATCATCATCAAAGGCACATATGCATGCTTTTAACATCTCAACCTATACTAATAAATCTTACATATTGTAATTTCGGAAAGATTAATGGTATTTTATCCCTCAAATTAATTATTATATATGGTATTTTACTCTCAAAAATAAATTACAAGAACTTTATTGATTCAACGTAAAGTTATCAAAACGTGTCACCAAGTGAATTAAACGAAATATATAGTTGAAAAGCGTATTTTCAAGTAGAATACAACATCACAAGAACTACCAAGTGAATTTTCAAACAAAATATATAGTAAAAAACATTGCATAACTCAAAATATGTGGCTTTTAGGAAATAGATCCACAAAAGTGAGTATCTAAACACCCTAAATGATCCGATATGAATCTGACTTTGGATCTCTTATTCTAGTTCATGTTTTATCCCATGTTTCATTACAAATTCGTGTATGCATATAAAGCCCTATCTTTTTATAACGAAATATGTAATATACTTAACATTTATTTATAGGGTTAAATACAAATTAGCCGTATTGTGTCTAATTGATTTTCCCTGATTGTAAAAAATTAACAAAATTCCCTCTATATTTTATAAAATCATACTAAAACAATCTCAACTGGGGATAATTAGACACAATTTTGCCTATTTTTTACACAATACAGGGGGATTTTACCAATATTTTACAATTAGGGGAGAAACTGCCAATTAGACACAATATAGGAGGGAATTTGTATTTAACCCTATATTTATAACATGGATCGTGTGAATCTTACCGAGCTTCGGACAACAATGGAGGTCTTCGCCCCAAATTCTGCAAGATCGAGTGCAATTTCCATACCAGAATTCCCACTTCCAACTACCAGAACATTTTTCCCCACAAACTTTTTCCCATTTTTATACCGAGTCGAATGCATAACCTCGCCCCGGAAAGTCTCCAAACCTTCAATCTTAGGACAACTCGGGTCGCAGGTTTCCCCAGAAGCCACAACTAAAAACCTCGACCAATAGTCTTCTACCACGTCAGACCCCAAATTTCTCGCTGATATCTTCCATTTTCCGGCGGTCTCATCGTACGACGCCGTCTCCACAAATCTCTCATACTTTGGGCTGATTTCGAAGTGCGAAACGTAGTCGTTTAAGTACTGTATGAATTCGCTTTTCGAGGGGTAAGTGGGGTAATTTTTAGGCATTGGCATTAGAGGTAGCTCGCAGACTTGTTTGACTAGGTGTAGGTGAACCCGATCATAGGAATATTTCTGCCAGATAGGAGCGAAGCAATCTTCTCTTTCGAGAATGGTGTATGGAATTGAGAGGTGGCGTAGGTACGCCGCCGTCGCGAGGCCGGAGGGGCCGGCGCCGACGATGGTCACTGCGCCGGTTTGTGCAGCCATGGCTGAAGGACTGATTTTTCCTTTTATATTTTGTTTATTTGTTTTTCTTTTCAGTTTTGTGTTAGGGGGAAAGTGAAATGGCGTGCAGAAGTCAAGAGTGCAGGACATCTTCCTTCTTGGGTCCTCAATTTTTATAGGATAGATATGGATAAAGTTTAGTTTTTCATTTTTTATAATTCTATGTATAAAGTAATGAATTTAATAATAATTTTAATAAATTTAATTGACAAAAAATTTTGTTTGTTGTTCCTACATGTGTCAGGCATAGATGGATAATGTCAATTTAGTAATAACGAAAATCATAAAATTATATAATAATTTTTATTGTTGCTAAATTGATGTATTATTAGTTAGATAATATCAGTTTCAGACAATAGTTTTCGTTATTAGCAAGTTATATTTTATTGAAATAAAAATTATTACAAATGACAAAATTTGTTGCTTAATATTATGTACTAATATTTTCATGAAAAGTTACCTCTATTTCTATCTTATATATGAGTGTATTAAATTTTTTTCTTAAAAATATATTTAATTAAACATTAAACACTTAAGATAGAACACGTATGAAACAAATACTAAGAAAGCGTTGGCCCCTATTCCCCTTAAAATAAAACACAAAAAAGAGAAGTAATTGAATATTGAAAATACATCACACAAAAATATAAAAAGATATCATTAACTACAAATATTAACCTTATATATGAACACGTTGGCCTAATAGTGAAGTTTTATCACTTCCGTCTTGAATACCGAAGTTCGAATCTCACTAAGGACGTAAAACTTATCACATATTGTGAGTGCATTATGGGCTCACTGTGACTGTCCTATAATGCTAATTCGATAAGAAGTGAAACTTTATTCATTAGTGTGTCAGTGGGGCTGCGGTGACCGAGTTAGATATTGTCCTAGCAAGTTATGGCTAAAGGAACATTCCATATCAATTGGGTTCCTTAGCTGGATATTCATATCGAGTTCTTTCGATTCAATATTTTATTTATCAAATATATATATTTACATATATGAATCTTGAATTTAAAAAAAAAATTGCTACAAATATTTTTTTTTTCTACGTTTTAATTTTTAAATAATATCACTTTTTATTTCAGTATCTATATTTTCCTTTTTTATTTCCCTCAATAATTTATTACGATCGGAAGATAACGGAAGTGGCATCACCGCCCCCACAACTTCTAAAGAGTGTACGTGTTTGGAAATAATCGTGCCCAACAAAACAAAGAGGAATGGCCCATCAAGCCATAAATGTGAAATGTATTGATGTTACGTGTCTAAGTTACGTGACCACTTAAAAGTAAACAAATTCAACATTAAAAAAAAAATTCACATCTGCAATTTTCTTCCTCTTCATAAATGATGATGATGATGATATCATCTATATCCATACTTACATATAAAGCAAGAGGATTAGATGTAATTTTTATTTTTATTTTTTTATCTATCGTGTTAAATGTACAAAAATGCACCTTTCACAAAAAATAATGATAAAGTAGTTATAATAAATAATAAAAAAATATTTTTCTTTTTAATATTTATTTTTTTATTTCATTCTTTTCTTCAATTATAATTTGTTCTTTCCAAATTTAGTGTCTTCAAATTTATTTTTTGATTATGTTATTCTACATAATAAATTCAAGTAAAAATATTAAATAATTAAGAAATATTTTTCATTATTAAAAATAAACAAATATTTTTAGTTTTCTGAGAAAAAAAATTAGGCATACGCATTGAATGTATCATAAATGCTAGTTCTGTAAAGAGTATAAAGCCATTAGGTAGTCATTTGATGTTGTGTTTACTTACGTTATGTTTAAAATACCATATAATATTAACTCACCCTAATAAATCCCAACAAAAAAGTTATAATCCGTTAATTGATCTCTTGTATTAAATTATGTAATATTTACATTAAATATGTTAATTATATTCTGATAATTAAGTAGACACAAATCAATTATTGATTTAATAAATTAACACACACACACACACATATGATATTAATTATTTAAAGTAAATGTATTAAGTATGCAATTGATGCTAGTATATACTATGTATGAGCTCACAGGCAATTATTTTGATGGTATGTATTTAACAAGTTGACAAAATTAATTCTACATTAAAATATAATGAAAAATTTTCTTTGTCCAATATTTCTTTTTTCTTGTTCATTTTCTTTTCTTTTTATTATTCTCTCCTTCGATTCTATTCTCTTAATTTTATTTTTCAATCATGTTATTTTGCATCATAAATCAAGTAAATATATTTCTATAGTCGAAAAAATATACTGTTATTTTAAAATATATAAATAATTTCACACTTGTAAAGTGAAAAATTGAATGTGGCACAAGTAATGATAATACGAGAATTTAAATTATCTCTCTGGAATAAAAGTTGGGCCTTGATGTCATGGGCTATGTTTTCGGCATCCATGGCTGCTCCATATTATCCTCTGTGGGCCAGCCCAGCGCAATAAAGCCCATTTTTACCCTTCCAATGGTTTGGTAAACTGGGCTTTGGAAGCCCATCATGACCCAACAAATAATCATCCCCCTGCACAGCATTATATTTTTGTTAAGCTTATGACTAAAATAAACAAAATTTACCACTTGAAAATACATATCTTACCTCAACAACAAGTAGTTTTATCTCAAAACAAAAACATTTTAAAACCAAAAAATATGAGAAAATAGGTGATGACAATTAATTTTGCAGGCTTTTTAGGATACTAATAATTTAGTTTTTTATCTAATGTTATGTACAACTTTTGAATTGCGACAAGCGACGATTCATTTTGAGAGTTGCCCCGTTTTTAGGTCAAACAAAATACCAAAATCATTAAAACTTGACGCCATTCAACATTTGAAATTGTACATGGCTTCTTTAGTGTGTAGATAATGATGATAGGTATGAGACTTATAACAAAGAGGGTTTTCGGCATTGCTTCAATTTTGAAAAGAAGTGGTTTTTATTTAGAGCAATTGAGAAGTCAGTAGTAAAAGTAAATAGTAAATAGTAAGTTTAAAAGTGGTAAAAAATTAGAGGGTGTTTTGCTTTAAAAAGAATTGATTTCATTTGGAGAAATAAAGAAGTTAGTGGAAAGCGAATGGTAAAAGTCAAAAGCATTTGAAATTAAGAGTAAAAGAATGTTAAAAAATTAATGGTGGGTGTTTGCTAAGAAAAATAATTTTTCACTATTTCATCAAACACGTTTGATGGTGAAGCAAAAGCAAAAGTAGAATCCAAAAACACTTATTCGAAAAGCAACAGTTACTTTATCAAACACTTTTAAAATCACTTTTCAATAGCTAAAAACTAAAAGTTACTGTTAAAAGCAATGTCAAACACCCAGTTGGTGTTTCCCAAAAAAATGATTTTCATAGTTTATCAAATCCGTTTGATATTAAAGCAAAAATAGAATCTGAAAATCTATTTGGTTGATTTTAATAACTATAGGTTAATTTGGGCTTTACAACGAAACAAAATAAATCATAAATTATTTGAGAAAAAATACATTATTTCACAACAAACATAATTAGTAAGGTTGATATTCAGTACATTGATCAAATGTATATATCTATATATATATATATTAACAGTTGGCAAAAACAATTGGACAAGAAAATAGAAAAATCGTAATAGTCATTACCTTGAGCCATTGTTTGGTAGATCTTTTGAAGCCTGTGGCAAAGATGATCGCATCGAATGGGTGTTCTTTTTCATTCTCGAATATGACGTTATTGCCCTTTATGCTTCTTATTCGGGGCAAGACCTGTTTATTATTATATATAAATACATGAATTATTAGATTAGCTTAAAAACAAAACCATAGTGTAATTAAGAGGGCGTTTGGCTAAGCTTATTTAAAACATCTTATAAGATAGTTTTAAAGCTTATAAGATGTTAGATCTTATTTTAAAAATAAGATATTAAAGTATTTGGATAGAATAAGATCTTTTAGCTTATAAGATGTTAGTAATGATAAATTTGTAATTAAAATAGTTAAAAATGAAAGAGCATGTGAAGATCTTAAAAATAAGTTAAGATTTCCTTACTTTTCTAAAAAGAGCTTATAAGCTCCTAACATCTTATTTTAGGAGCTAATAAGATTTTTTTTGCAAAATTTTACTGAACACTTTATGATATCTTATAAGATATTTTGAAGAGCTTATAAGCTCACCGAAACACCCTCTAAGTCTTGTTATTCATTGTAATATTATATAGAGATAAGCAGTCAAACAAATCTCTATTTTTTTGATCAAATTCAAAAAAGTATGTGAAGTCTAATGGTATTCATGCTATTAGAATTATGTATTTCAAAATGATATTTTATTTTCTATTTCTTGTCTTTGATACATGCAAAGTGTATTAAAATTTTCCTTATATATTGATTTATTGTATGAATATATATTTATGTGAAGCGTGAAAATATGTACATTACATATCATATATATATAAAAAATATACATATAACATTAATCCTCATAAATTGATCAAATAAGCAATAATATCTTAACAAATAATTTATGCAATGAATATATATAATTTTTTGAAAATTAATTTATCTTATTTAAATTTAGAAATGAATAGATTTTTGTTAGTAATTTCTTATATTTAAACGTAATGAAGTCATTTTTCATAAAATACTACTTTAATATTCGAAAAATGAACACAAACAAGCTCAGTTTTGAGTTTTGAAAAATTTGCATCAAACCAGACTTATTGCTATTCCTGAATTTATTTAAAATACATATGAGTCACGTACGTGAGTCTCCCGAGATTTAATCTTGTCATAGGTTTCAACATCGATGACAGGATATTTTCCATATTTGACCTTGAGAGCAAAAGGCCCCTCTTTTGGCCTTTGAATCCCATACTTAGCCAAATCTCCATACACAGCCTTGCTCATCATTGTCAACATATAGTCTACCCACTTCAACGGTATATATTTTAATAGAACCAACCCAGCATGCATCATTGTCCTCGATAATATATGAATCTGCGTGTGCACATATATTACAGTATTCAACTCAGATCTTCTATTTCAAAACAATATATATCAATTGTATTCTATGTTTCTTACAAAAATATATTATTGTGGACTATGCACTTCACCGTGTTTATCTAGACAATAAAATATGGGATAATTAAACGTTTTGTGAAATAGAAGATTTTGAATTATTTATTACACAACTTAAAATATTTAAATACTCTTACTCATACAAAGCAGAAGCTAGACAAAATAATATATTGATAATCAATATACCCAAAAAAAAAAAAAAACAAAGAAAAAGAAAAAAAGAAAATAATCAATTAATACTTTTTTTTTAGATAAATTATCATCAATTAATACTTTAACATTCAAAAATCTGCATGCGATGATGGCCAATGTGTACACAGACATATATATACATGAACACATGTAAGAAAACCCAACCGCACCCGGACGTGCTAACCTGGATGTTCTTTTGCATGCTTGTAAACAATAATAAAATTAAATCTTACCGGGCTTCGGACAACAATGGAGGTTGTCGCGCCATAATTAGCAAGATCAAGTGCAATTTCCATTCCAGAATTCCCACTCCCAACCACCAAAACACTTTTCCCCTCGAACTTTTCCCCAGTTTTATACTGAGTCGAATGCAGAACCTCCCCCATGAAACTCTCCAAACCTAGGGATAGAGCCACAAATTTTGATTATGGAAGACGATATTGAATTTTTTAACATCTAAATATGTTCTATTTATTTTATCATATACATATAAAAATATGAATTTCATCATTCGGAGGGGGGAGGGCAATGTAGCAGTAAAGAAATTATAATTTTATTTAAATTAATATATTCACATATATATATATATATTGGAATTTCGAAATTTTGAGGGCGTTAGTCGGCCTAGCCCAATATGGCTCCGTCTCCATCCAAACCTGGCACGTTCGGAGTATATATAGCAGGATCACATGTTTCTCCAGTAGCCACAACCAAAAACCTCGACCACCGGTCTTCCACCATGCCGGACTTCAAATTTCTCGCCATGACCTTCCATTTTCCTGCAATCTCATCATACGACGCGTTCTCCACAGATCTCCTGTATTTGGGACTGATTTCAAAGCTAGAAACGTAGTCATTTAAGTACTGTATGAAATCGTTTTTCGACAAGTATGAAGGGTAATTGGCTGGGATTGGGAGTAGAGGTAGCTGGCAGAATTGTTTGGCTAGGTGTAGGTGAACCCGATCGTAGGAATATTTCTGCCAGATAGAAGCAAAGCAGGCTTCTCTTTCGAGAATGGTGTAGGGGATTGAAAGGTGGTGCAGATATGCAGCCGTCGCGAGGGCGGAGGGGCCAGCGCCGACGATTATTACTATTTCTTCTTTGGTTTTTGCAGCCATGGCGGGAGGAATTGATTTATTTTTTTTTTCCTTTTTTTTGTTTAATTTGTGCTGAGAGAAAATGAAATTATGTATGAAGAAGGAATTAATTAATCAGTAAAGTTTTCACTATACCAACACATTATTCGACCGTTATATACATATTGAAAGAGTGAAAGTAAATAAACATTATGCTAATTGTTTTAAGATTTTCGATTCCAAGAGCAAGACTATGTATCATGACAATTTCTGGACGAGAGATTTGTTGGGAAAGACAAACAGGATTATAAATGGTACCGTTGCAGTAGATATAGTATTCTTTTTTCTTATGCTAGATTAAAAAAAAGGGACCAAACCAAAAAGATAGCAAGAAATGAGAAAAATAATCGAGACACAAATTTTTATGTGGAAAACCCAACTAGAAAAAATTACAGGATTGTAGTCCAATCAAATCTTTCACTATATCTATAGAAGGATTACAATTTACTCTCTAAAATAAATAGAGGAATACCATAAATTCATTGAGAGAACATTTCTTGAATTATAAAATCGTCAGGTTTTTCAATTTGGAGAATTAAAAAAAAAAATTTGCATTATTTTAAGGGAGAATGAAAAATCTCACAAAATTTTCTCACTTTTTTTTCTCTAAAATACACACCCTATTTCTTTTTGAAACATTCCTTGAGAAACCTCTTGTCTCTCTATTTTTCTTGCCTCACTTGTGTGTATCTTGCTATATTGAAACATGCCTTTTTATAGGCAAAACTTCACCATAGCCATGTTGTTGTTTTTTTTTTTCTTTCCAAGCTATGTTATAGACAATACCATTAAAGTGCCAAACATGGAGTTGCCAAAGCAGCCATGGCAGCAAGAAAAAAGTCAATCAATTAGGCCATGCTACTTTTCTGCATTAATTATCTTGCACGCTTCCCCCTTTTTTAATCAAAGGGTTGGGGTCCACCACATGAGATGGACCTCCCAACAATTCTCTCTCTCCATCTCATGTGGCGAACTCAACCAAACCTGCATTGATTCTGCATGTTTCTAACTTGTCTCTCGACAAGGACTTTGTAAATATATCTGCACTATTTTCATCTGTGCATACTTTTTCTAGTTGCATAAGCTTTTCATCCACTACATCTCGAATCCAATGATACCTCAAATCAATGTGCTTTGATCTTGAGTGAAAAGTATAATTCTTTTACTCAAGTAAATTGCACTTTGGTTGTCATAGTGTCAGTACATACGACCTGTACTTATCTTGCTTTATAAGAACTTCTTCAACCACAACATCTCATTGTATGCTTTAGCCGCAGCAATATACTTTGCTTCTGTATTGTGGATAATACAACGCATTTTTTAAGTTTTGATTGCCAAGAAACAGCTCTCCCTGCAAATTGCATTGCGTATCCATATAGGGACTTCCTAAAATCAATATCTCCTACCATATTTGTGTTTGTGTACCATCTAACATAGGTTGACCATTCCCAAATTTTACATAGACTTTAGAAGTGCTCCTCAGATACCAAAATATCCATTTCACTATTGCCCAATGATCTTTTTCAAGATAGGAAAGAAATTGGCTAACTACACTAATTGTTGAGCAATGTTTGGCATAGTACATACTATAGCATAATAAAACTGTTAACTGCAGAAGTATGTGATACATTTGTCATCTTATCTTTGTCTTTCTCACTTGTAAGATACTATATAGAACTGAGTTTAAAGTGGCCTGCAGAGATTTTTCTACGTTTCAATTTTCAAATAATATCACTTTTTACTTCAAGATCTACATATTCCCTTTTTTTTTTCCCTCAGTAATTTATTATAATCCGAAGATACTGCAAGGGGCATCCCCACCCCCACCACTTCTAAACTGTACTTGTTTATAAATAATTGCGCCAACAAAATAACAGGGAATGGCCCGTCAAACCATAAATGTGAAATGTATTGATGTTGCATGTCTAATTTACGCAACCTCTAAAAGTAAACAAATTTAACATTTATTTTAAAATTCAGATGCGCAATTTTCATCTTCATCAATGATGACGATGATGATATTATCTCTACTATATATATATATATACACACACATACATGCATAAATATTTTTCATTTTTTTTATCGTTTATATAAAAATATGAATTTCAACATTTTGCCCCCATTGTGGCCCCATCTCTGTCCGAACTTGGTTAGAATCTTCTATTCGAATATGGCGTTTCATCTCGTGTTTCACGTATTAGATTCAAGTGCGTTAAATCTTTTTTTCTAAAAATATGGGATTGTCAATGTGTCATTCACTTGACAAGCATTTGTATAATGAAATAAAAGTTAAAATATGAAGTGAAATAAAAGATCTTAGTGGTCCAAACCTATGACGTTTGGAACAGTGGGATCAGATGTTTCTACAGTAGCCATAACCAAAAATCTCGACCAATAGTCTTTCACCACGTTGGGCACCAAATTTCTCGTTATGATCTTCCATTTTCCGGCATCTCATCATACCACGTCGTTTCCACCGATCTTTTGTACATAGGGCTGATTTCAAAGCTAGAAACATAGTCGTTTAAGAGTTTAAGTACTGTGTATGAATTCGTTTTTCGATAGGCATGCAGGGTAATTGGCTGGAATTGAGATTGGGGGTAATTTGCAGAATTGTTTGGCTAGGTGTAGGTGGACCCCAGCATGGGAATATTTCTGCGTTGCGAAGCAGTCTTCTCTTTCGAGAATGGGGTAGGTACGCCGCCGTCGCGAGGTCGGAGGGGCCAGCGCCGACGATTATTACTAATTCTTCTTAGGTTTCTGCAGCCATGGCCGGAGGAATTGATTTTTTTTTTCTTTTTGTTTGATTTGTGTTGGGAGAAAATGAAATTGTAAAGTTTTGATTGCATCGAAATATTATTCTGTTGTTGTACACATATTAGCAGAGTAAAAGCAAATAAACATTATGTTAATTGTTTTAAAATTTTCGATTCCAAGAGCAAGACTATGTATTATGAAAATTTTTGGATGACTGATTTGGGAGAAAAGTGATGGTTATATTTTTTTATAGTGATTTTGCCATAAATAATCAAGGAGTTCAATATCTAGCATAGAATTCAATCGAATTGAGTTATTATTTAGTTAATACGATTAATACAGTAGGAGATGTTTCATAAAATATATATTCGGAAATGGAGTTTAGATTAACTTTTCAAATAGGTATTTTATCTCTTGATAAATGTGGGGCATCTGTATTGAATATTTTTACACCAAAACACTTATGTATATTTAATTTGCTGAATTCAAGATTTGCCTTGGGTTTAAGTGCTTATCTTCCAATGTAATATAAATCAAGTTATTCTTAGGTTGTCAAAATACATAATCTTCAATGTCCGAATGTACATAATATTGTTACTTGGCCTGCAATTTAGGTCTCGGTGCGTAGACTGCGTAACTATGTGGTTGGTTCCTGTGTGTATATATATAATTAATAGATGTATTAAGTTACAGCACGAGACGCTATTGAGCCCTAGCTTATATATATATATATATATATTAAAAGATTAGGTTGAGAAAACTTGAAGTGATTATCCCAACTAAGGAAATCCAACAATAATAGAATGTTCCTTTTATTGCAGCTTACTTGGACTATACCCAAATTGATCACCACAACTCCAATAACATAAAATCCAATCTTTTATCATACTGGCATCATGGGCCAGCTATCACCAGCTCATAATACACTTATAATATTTAGCGAGGTCTACGTTCTCAATGAGGTTCCAATCTAGATATTTAGGACAAAAGTAATAAAACTTTACCACTAAACCACATTATTAGTGGTTAATGATCCCTAGGCCCTAGCTTAATTAATAAAAGGAAAGCCATGGTTATTAGTTCGATTCCTACCTAATGTGTTGGCCTTTAATCTACTGAATAGCAGTTTTGTAAATTTTCTATTGCAAAGTAACTTTGTAAGAATTTATTTATTTATTTTTTGTGTGTGTGGATAGGGTACATTGCTAGAGGATTTCTATAGTTACAAAAGCATACTATTAATTGAAAAATATATAAATATTTTTAAAATTATAAAGTAAAAAAGTGGTCGTCCCACAAATACTAGCAACAATAATATCAGAATTTAATTTATCTATTCTGAATCAAAGTTGGGCCTTGATGTCATGGGCAATGCTTTCGGCATCCAAGGCTGCTCCATATAATCCTCTACGAGCCAGCCCAGCACAATACAGCCCTTTTTTACCCTTCCAATGGTTTGGAAAACTGGGCTTCGGAAGCCCATCATCACTTAACAGATAATCATCTCCCTGAAGAGCATTGTATTATGTTAAGCTTATGACTAAACATAATTTACAACTTGAAAATAAATATTTTACCTCAACATCAAGTAGCATCTCAATAAACAAACCTTTAAAACCAAAATGATGCCAAAAAATTTAAAAAAAAAAAAAAAGGAAAGGAAATAGGGAATAATATGTAATGATGACTAATTTCTCTAGATTTTCTAGGGTCCTAATCGTTTATTTTTTATGTGATGTTATGTATGCCATTTGAATTGCGACAAAGTGATGATTTATATGTTATGGTAAAGAAAGAAAAGTGAAAAAAATAAAAAATAAAAAACAATTATCCTTTTTTCAAGGAAAACAAATACCAAAACCATGAAACATGATTACATGAAGCCATTCAACACTTGAAATTGTAAATGGTTTCTCTAGTGTGTAGATAATGATGGGTGGATATGAGACTCATAACAAGGAGGGTTTTTGGGTTGCTTTTACTTTGAAAGGAAATAATTTTTATTTAGAGAAGTTGAAAAGTTAGTAGTAAAAAGTCAATAATAAAAGTTAAGAATTGTTGGAACTAAAGATAAAAAAAAATTCAAAAATAAATGGTAAGTGCTTGCAACCAAAAATAAAAGGTGATTTTTCACAGCTTTATCAAACCCGCTAGATAGAAAAGTAAAAGGAGAATCTAAAATCCCATTTAGCTAATTTTAGATTAAAATTATTTTTTTGAAAAAACAGAATTTACTATACTAAACACTCATAAAATCACTTTTTAATAGTTAAAAACTAAAAGTTACTACCAAAAGTAATGACAGACATCCACTAATTATACCAAAACGAACATGATACATTATATAAGGACAAACATAATTAATTAATGACCCAAAAAAAATAAATAAATAATAAAAATAGTAATTTATTAAAAATAGGCGAAAATAATTGGATAAGACGGCGAAAATAATTGGATAAAAAAAAATAGTAATTTTGCATTACCTTGAGCCATTGTTTGGTGGATCTCTTGAAGCCTGTGGCGAAGATTATCACATCGAAGGTGTATTCTTTTTCATTCTCGAATATGACGTTATTGCCCTTTATGCTTCTCATTGCGGGCAAGACCTGTTTATATTTTATATAAATTTATGAATAATTAGATTAACTTAAAAGCAAAACCATAGTGTTAAGTCCAGTTATTCATAGTAAATATTATATTATATATAAATAAATAGCCAAAAAAAACCCCTTTTCATTTGTTCAAATTCGAAAAAGTGCGTATTTTTTTGTTCCATTCATTGGCCTCTCTCAAAGTATTACATTTGGACTTGTTCCAGTTATTGATGAAAAAATGTGTATTGCATATATTCTATATTTATAAATAAAAATAAGAGTATTATCTTAATGAAAATTTGCAACCAAACATATATTTTTGAAATTTTATAAATTTTCAAAAATTACAACATATGTGTACATATAATTTTTATATTTAAAAGTTATAACAGTACTATTCTTAAAAATAAATTTTTAATTCCAACTATGACCAAGTTTAGCATGTTCAACCTATCAAATCGCACGCTGATGAGGCTTTATTCAAGTGGCAATGTGAAAATCTAATCGAAGTTCATATATTCGATCTTCACCAATTTATAGCACTATTTTTCTATTATATGATAGACTGTTGGTGAATATTTTATTGTGTAGTAGGCTACCTCGCATCGATTTAGGTTGAATCCTAGATTGAAAAAATAGAATTTTGATATTTGACAAATCATATTTCATTGCTAATTGTGTTTCAATCTTCAACTGTAATTATTAGCATCTAACTACTTCGCACATGCCCACAGGCCACTTGCAATTCAAAATGAATTGGTCGAGTTGGTTTGTGGAGGTGAATTTCACACAAGCCGCATGAGTTTAAACATTTTCTGATATATGAGTTCATTGCACAAAGTGTACACGTCCAATGCGACTTATCTGGTTCACATAATTTGCTGACTATCACATGGACGTGGAATTTTCGCATACAATGTCAAGTAACGGTTGCGGGCCCTCAACATGAAAAAAATCTAACCACTTAACGTTCATAAGATGAATATTTACTTTAATCAATTTTTCAAAAGTCGTGACAAACTCAAACTCACCCCCGGACTTCTATACGTAAGCCTTAGAAAGGGAAAAAAGGAAAAAAAAGGGTATATCAGTAACATAACATACCTGAATTTCCCGGGACTTAATCTTGTCAAAGGTTCCGGCATCGATGACAGGGTACTTTCCATACTTGACCTTGAGAGCAAAGGGCCCCTCTTTTGGCCTTTCAATCCCATACTTAGTCAAATCTCCGTACACAATCTTGCTCATCAATGTCAGCATACAGTCTACCCACTTCAATGGTAAATATTTTAACAGAGCCAAACCTGTATACGTCATCGTTCTTGATAGTATGTGAATCTGCAGGGACACATTTGATTCACGTACATGCAAGTTTGTCAAACCTGTGTTACACGCACCCACACACACACATATTGATTTGTTCACATTTTTCTCACCATAAAAGGGTTGATGATTATAATTCAATTTGACCATAAAAATGTAAATATGAAATTTCCTTATATATTTTTATAGGATATTTAAAGTGAGATGGCCAAAGATAATTATTTTTGTCCGTCACTGAGTGAATTGGCAAAAATAATCTTAATCTAGAAAGTTAATGACCTGTTCTAAAAAAATAATGACAAAATAGTTATACAAAATAATGACAAAATATTTTTCTTTAACTTTTTTAATATTTGTTTTTCTTTTTCTTTTATTTGTGCTCTCTCCAAATTTATTTTTCAATCATGTTATTCTACACAAAAAATTCAAATAAAAATATTTAATAACTAAAAAATATTTATTATTATTAAAAATAAATAAATATTTTTATTGTGTTAAAAAAAATTTAAGCACACGCATCAAGTGTGCCATAATTACTCACATTACCTAGATGTCGAAGGTTTCACACAAAAACTTTCTTCATCCCTTAGCCTAAAATTCACGTTTCTTTTCTTTGAAGCTAACTCACGCTCAATATGAATACCATGTATATACACATATATGTATCTATATAAATCATTATACACAAAAGAAAAAAAATGGAAAAAAAAAAAAAGAAAAAGGGAAAACCTCTTTTCTGTCTAGAATGAGAGAACTTTTATTTATTTATCCCTTTTTTGTAAAATCATCAGAATGCAGTTTTGAAATATGAAATAAAACTGAAAATTTTCATAATATCAAATTTTAAAGTCTCAAATCTACCCTTCTATTAGTATTCATCACACAACTCAATATAAGTCCGCACCCTCACATAAGGTGCAAACCAGACAAATATATTGATTATTAATATACAAGAAAAAAAAATTTAAACTGTATATATCCATGCACAAAAATCCACTCAGTTAAATTAAAAGTAAGAATGTAATAATAATTAACCAAATTTCAAAGTCTATTTTAATAATTATGCTAAATCTCAAAGGTGTAAAGATAATTATCCCTTAAAAGTAAATCTTACCGGGCTTCGGACAACAATGGAGGTTTTCGCGCCATTATTTGCAAGATCAAGTGCAATTTCCGTTCCAGAATTCCCACTCCCAACCACCAAAACATTTTTCCCCTCGAACTTCTTCCCATTTTTATACCGAGTCGAGTGCAGAACCTCGCCCCTGAAACTCTCCGAACCTGCGACGCTCGGAATATTGGGATCACACGTTTCTCCAGTAGCCACGACCAAGAACCTCGACCAATAGTCTTCCACCACGTCGTTCTCCAAATTTCTCGCAGTGATCCTCCATTTTCCGACAGTCTGATCATACGACGCCTTCTCCACAGATCTCCTGTATCTGGGGCTGATTTCGAAGCTGGAAACGTAGTCGTTTAAGTACTGTATGAATTCGTCTTTGGATAGGTATGTGGAGTAATTGGCGGGGATTGGGATTAGGGGTAGCTGGCAAAATTGTTTGGCTAGGTGTAGGTGAACCCGATCGTAGGAATATTTCTGCCACAAAGAAGCAAAGCAGTCTTCTCTTTCGAGAATAGTGTAGGGGATTGAAAGGTGGTGCAGGTACGCCGCCGTCGCGATGCCGGAAGGGCCGGCGCCGACTATTACTACTGCTTCTTCTTCTGTCTTTGCAGCCATGGCTGGAGGATTTGAATTTTTCCTTTCTTTTTTTCTTTTTTTTTAATTGCTTTTTCTTCAAAATGCATTTGGGAAAGATGAGTATCAGAGGTTTATATATTACGTGGGTGCAGATTTATGAAAGTTAGGACAACTTCAGACATACGCGGGGTCTGAACAAATATACAGTAAGAAATTTTTGCTGATTCGGAGACTTTGTTGTCACGCTTTCTGTCAGATGTTCACATTTTTCCATGGTCTCCCTGTGTCTTAAGTTAGTGTTGAAAAATAGGAATAATCATATGTAAATGACGAGATTTAGCATAATTATCAAAATATCCTTAAAATTTATCTAATTATCATTATATTTACCATTGTTTATGCAATTACGTCCTCGAGTTTTTGCATAATTTCAATTATATACCTTCTTATACAGTGCGTTTACTTGTAATATTTGAAAATTTTCCAAAAGTTTAATTGTAATTATTAAACTTTAAAGGATATTTTGGTTATTATATATGTCAAACCTTAGGGGTGTTGAAGTTATTAATTATCCCTAAAAAAATAAGTACGAGTAAAAGATAATTAACTATCATGGAATATGATTTTTGTGGAGTATGAAGTTTTGACTGCATCATCAAAGTATCATTCCGTCATTGTGTATGTATTTAAGAGTGAAAGCAAAGACACATTATATTTTTTGTTTTAAGATTTTTGCTCGGCTCTAAGAGCAAGATTATGCATCATCATAATTCTTAGACAAGGGACTCGGAGGAAAATCAAACGGATATCCCTTTCCACAAACGTTCCCATACATAATCACCTAGATTCCTTTTCAAACATAGAAATTAAGCTACATTGAACTAATATAATTTTATTAGTACACATCAAAATAGTTAGAGATTTTATCTTAAAAAAAGTATATTGAGAAATTTAAATAAGTACTTATCTCTTATTCAACTTTATAAATACATATCAAACGCATTAATTCTGGATAAAGTAAGATATAAAGTACTACATCCATCATATATCTTATGTCCTAAGTGCTTATCTTCCAATGTAATACAACATTAAAGAGTAATCAAGTTCTTCTTAGGCTGTCAAAGTACATAATCTCCGATCTCCGCATGTACATAATAATGTTACTTGGCGTGCAATTTGGGACTACGTGCGTAGACTGGGTAATTATTTGGTTGGTCCTTATACACACATATATTTATATATTTGATTTTTTCCCCTTTGAGGTAAATTGTATAGTATAGAGCAATATAAAAGTGGGCCCCATGGACCTTTTTTACTTCCATTTATGACATGTTTTGTCATAACCTAAGATGAGAAAACTGAAAAGAGACGACTTCATAACTTGTTCTTCACATCCACATATTAAAAGTTAAAATATTAAAAGGTTTAAATTTAGGCCTTGAATGATGTGGGACGTTCATATCTTTATCTTGACACTAGTGAGATGTTGATAACAATGTATAGCCAGTTGGTGTGGTAATAATGAATTGTAAATCATGTATAGTAGTTATAGTAAATTGTGAATTATGTCATAAAGGGCATTTTGGAGAGATTACAGGAAAAACACATCATTAAAAGGGATTTGGTACTTTATTAATAGTATAGATTGAAAAAATTAAACAAGATCCAAAATGTGATGAGGATAAAATATTTTAACCAACAATATAGTATATATAATGGTTAATGAGATGCATGTATATGTTTTCACTAAAAGAGAGCATGCATTTGTCAATGGAAAAATTAAAAAGTCTGTTATGGATAAGATTCCATCACAGGATAAACAACATCTATAATGGGTTTATAAAAACATATTGATGAATTTATAAGAAAAGAAAATATGTATATGAGTGGTGACGCAATTTTGCGATAAGCTTTTATAGCAATCTTTTTAATTTATGATGGAAACTATATTAGAAAAGTTAATGTTGTGATGGACTTTAATCATACCACAAAATCATGGACAACCATATACCAACAAATTTATGACGAAACAAAATCCGTTAAAAAAATATGTGAGTGACGGATTTCATTAAATTTACGATAAATCAAATATTGAAAATTAAGAGGATGCTTTCTTAGTTTCTTGTAGCGTTTGGATTTTTTTATTTTAATTAAAATTTTATTCTATATTTTATTATTCATAGTCTTAGGGTGATTAATCGTCTAATATGTAATTTATAATTATATAGGTTAATAATTATTCAATTATAATATTAAAAAAAAACCTGTAAAAACAAATAGTTTAAACTAAAAGAAATGAGTTAGTTGAATAGTGTTGACGGTAAGTATTCAATATTATGAACCACTTGACAAAGATTGGTCTCCTAATATTATGCGTTTAAGGAATGAATTTCAATTCAATCAAATATTTGGATATCTCCTTTTTGTATTCATATCTTGATTAGTAAATTAAAATTGTCTTCTTAAGCCTAATGCTAACAAAATTAATTATAGATAAATTATTTTATGATGTATTTTAATTTTTTCTTTATTTTTTTAGAAGCGATTTATGCATTCGAACTATGCATCAATACATAAATAACGTTTAAAGTTCAGCATATAGTAGAAAAACATTATCCAAGATATTATTTAGTAGAAGCACAATTCACATATATGAAAAAAAAAATCGACTTCACAACTTTGTAATTATGAATTTTTTTTATCTTATTATTAGGATAAGGCCTATCAGTGCCTTCTAAGTGGTCCTTTATTTGCCTTTACATTGTTTAGTTTGTTGATCACTTTACTCAATTCTTTTAACAATTTTGGGTATGGTTTTTGCAGTGATTTCATTTAAGAAATCCCATAAATAAAATGGTACCAAACTCAGTATTAAATTCATCGAATCTTACATTCTGACAAATGTCGGAAATATACTTATAAAAAAAAATGACAAATGTCGGAAATATATTAATTAAAGAGTCATTATATTTCAAAGGAAATTCTGAACTCTGAATGAATGCTTTTGCGGCACATTTTTCCATCGATAGAATAAGTTGTAGGCCATTATTTTCTATGACATTTAAGTGGGAAAAATATAAAGAAATAAGGAATTTACTTAAATAAACAAACCTTACTTATAATAGGGTCGACAAGAATTGGTGTGATGAAGAGGGCCACTACTTATTTAGAGTTTTTTTTTTTTTTTTTTTTTGATAAATCTTATTTAGAGTTGTTTGGCTAACCTAATTTAAAACATTTTATAATATATTTTTAGAATTTATGAGATGTAAGATCTTAAAAAATTATATGTAGTTCAAGTAGTTGAATAAAATAAAATTTTAGTAACAAAAAAGTTACTAAAAATAATTGAGTTTGAAGCATGTTAAGATCATGTATAAAAAAATAAGTTATGAATTTGTTAATTTTTCAAAAGAATAGCTTATGAGTTTCTAGTCAACATTTTACATTGGAGCTTATAAGCTCTTCTTTTAGAAAATTTACCAAATATTTTTTGACATCAATAAGATATTTTAAAGAACTTATAAACCCACCAACATTCCCTTTTAGTTAAAAGTAAAAACGACTACGTCATGATGCTTAATTATATTGAAATGTGAGATGAATCCAATGCACGTGTCAATTCAAATATAGCCTATTTTCATATTATAAGATTATCACTATGTAAGAAAGAATTCAAATCAATAAATTTGAGCTCGAATAAAATAAATCGAGATTATAGAAACCCTTAAAATTTTAGTACAGGATAAATTGAAATGAAATTTTATTGCTCCTAAATTATTTTTTATGCATATTATTGGATTGTGTACTTTGACTCCCAGTTCACAGAGCCACCATGAAGTGTGAACTTAGTCTGATATATCTTATAGTGGGCCAGATCAGAACCAGAATATATCAGCCAT
>JACFYI010003065.1:1137920-1149026 GCA_014898755.1 Handroanthus guayacan | reverse complement strand
GGCCCCGGAGTCGCGTTATCGCCACCTGGGCTTTCGCAGGATTCTTCTTCAGTTAGGGCGGATGGGTTCTTAAGTTCATCAGTGGTGGTTTTGTTTGGCGGTATTTTGGTAATTGCAGGTTTGTAGTGAAGAAAATTTGGTTTGATGGTTCAATGATGTCTCTCATAGTTCTTAATTTTGTTTATGTAGTAATGTTTGTTAAGATTATGGATCAGTTTGGGTTGTTTTAATGTTTATTAGTGTATAGTTTGCTGGCGTGAATGAGTTTAGTGAATCATTTTGGATTCTCTATTCTAAGAATATGCTTTATTTTTTGTTGCAGTATCATCAAGTATTCTTTTTTAAGAAAATATTTGCTACATGTTCCATAAACACTCCTGAGGCTTGGATAATTTTCATTATATCCTATTATTAGTTTAATTGATGTATAATTACAATTATATCCTTTGAGCTAACGTGTAATTACAATTACACCTCATGGTCTAGAGAGTCTACTTGTAATATTTTAAATTTTTCGATAGATATAATAGTAATTATTTATACCTTAGCGGTGTTTTGGTAATTATGTTAAACTTTAATAGTTGTGAAGTAATTATTCCAATGAAATATTAGATGAAACATATATTAAAATACTGGATTCGAACCGTTGTTGAAGTGGTTGGTATTTCGGAGGATTCTGGCATTGAATAATAATATGCTCTTATGATTACATATCCGTGATGTTTAGTTTAGTTTTTTGATCTTGTCCTTTTTACTTTCGTGAAAGTTTTGTTAATTTAGTCTTTGATCTTCTTTTATCTACTTTTGTGAAAATTTTGTCCACTCTCAACACTTGAGCATTAGCAGAATAGTTCTGAATTTTCTATTTCAATTAATGTTTCATATTCTCTACTATTTTATGAATACATATCAATTGACAATTGTTTTAACATAAAAATACATGATAGTAATGAAATACACTTAATATGTACCTGGGACGAACTGGAGGATAAAGTACATCAATTGAAACACAAAATCCAAAATGCAAACCTGAACCACAAGTCACATGAGAATGATAGTGAGATGGCAAGAAATGGACATTAAGCACCATGAAGTTGGGAAAATCACAGCTCTTTACAGCAGCAATACACCATCTATCAAAATATTGAAAGCTTTGCATTCTAATATCTGAGAAAAACAACAACAATACTTCAAGTACTAATCACTTATTGAATGTAAAAGAGCAGCTAAACACACACAAAAGAATGCATAAAGAATACAATTAATACTTGATCCTACTTAAAGAAAATCACTGCAACAATCTTAACATATGCTAGTTCAAATAAATTCCTACAACATATAATAAAGTTCTATAATGTATACTAGGGTATAATCCTTACATCTTAATATATACGACATAACGAAGGTAACATAGAATGATATTCTAAAGAGCGACTAGATTAGCCGGTGACTTTCCAAATCCACTGAACAACCTCCCAATGAAACCCTCTTTCATTTTGTTATACTCATGTTGATTTTCCTTCTTGGGAGTGTTCTTAAGACTTTTTCTCATCTTCACATTCTCTTCTCTCAGCACCTCCATAGCTAAACTTAGTTGTCTGATAACTTCCCTTTTCTCTTCATCCTTCTGCATTAGTTGCTCTTTTTGAACCTTATTTTCTTCTCTAAGTTTCTCTACTTCTTCCCTTAACCTCACAAGTTCATCATTTTCAGCACTATTCAGCACTTCCTCTGTTTTTTTGAACTGTTCTTGCAGCGTTTCTTCGTCTTCTTCTTCTGGATCATCAACCTCAGACTCATCAGACGACTCCTCAGGTCCAAAGTTCTCTGAGTAGCTATCATATGCTTTGTCATTCAAGCTCAAGGATTTCTCTAGACAACATTTGGTGAACGATAATGGAGATGACCAAGGTGTTGGGAGACGAGTTCCATGTTCTGACTTGACTTGATCGTATCGCTCAGCTAGGGAACGATGAGTTCGGTAGAAATCTTCAACCATGCTGATTATTTCAGGTCTCTTCCTGTAATACATTTCTGCTCGTTGGGCGAAGGAATCTGCATCCTCGTCGATCAGCTTCAGCATTGCTTTTGTTTTCTCATCAAGTTCTGCCAAGATTTTCGAGAGGCATGGACCTGAGTTAGTTTTTCTTGATGAATAACAACAGATTTTGGGCCAAACATCCAACAAGTGGTTGCATGATGACTTAGAGGATGTTTGGGTGAGCTTATAAGATGCTTCATCTTATAAGATGTTTAAAAGCTTATAAGATGTTAAAATGTATTTGGTAAAATTTTTGAAAAAAGATCTTGCCAGTTCCCACAATAGATGTTAGCAGCTTATAAGCTCCTTAGAAAAATAAGGAATTCCTAACTGATTTTTAAAATCTTCACATGCACCTTCACTTTCAGTCATTTTAATTACAAAATTGACATTACTAATATCTTATAAGCCAAAAAGTCTTATTTATCCAAACACTTAAACAACTTAATTTTAAAATAAGATCTAACATTTTATAAGGTTAAAAGACATCTCATAAGATGTAAGAGCTTATAAAATATTTTAAATAAGCTTAGCCAAACATCCTCTTAATAGTTCAATAAAAATCGAGTTTCGGTTAGAGGGTATTTGGCATTAAGAGTAAGAAATGGTCATCCTACCGAACATTTTGCAAAACACAAGTGATGAAAAGTTGGCAGTAGAAACATTACCAAACACCGCAGCGATCCCACTTAGATTCTTCAGGTAACCCAATCTTAATGGAATAAAATTTCCATGAAAAAAAAAAGGTGCTACTTTATCTCCTAACAAGTCAACTTTTCGCAGAAAATAAACACAGAGCAGAGAATCTGTTCTTTTCAAGATTCTCCATCACAAAATTCAAACATACAGATCTCCAACGGTCAAATTCTCTAAAGTAGGAAAAGAAGAAGGGGGGAAAAAAGTGAACATATTCAAATTGCTCATTCAAATTATAAGTTATTGATAAGAACAAATTCATCCAAAGAAATCAAAAGGAAAAGAGAAATAAAGTTAGAATCACCTGCAAGTGTTGACTGAAGCCATGGCGACCGATTCGAATCTCCCTTGTTGTGACTGTCAAACCACCACCAGTGCGATGATTCCTTGTTCGCCGCCACCACCATCTTATCTTCTTACCTTCACAAATATGGAAATTCACGACGTTATTTCCCTCAGATCAAAAAAAGGGGACGCATAAGAGACAAATGTGTTGGTTCGAGATTTGATTTTTTAAGATCTACAAATCACACCATCAAATTTAACGACATAAATCATACTCTCGCAAATATTTGGCTATGTACACAAGAACTTTAGATCTTTACTTTATAACTCTTAGATCTGATATCCAAACACGTAAATTCTATAAAAGTATCTCACAAGTATCATAAGTATCAAAAGTTTACCGAGTCTAAGACACTCCAAAAGAAGTTACATTAGTTACTACTCCTACGATTAGGAAATCTATGTAAAATAAGAAAGAATCCTATTCAAACTTAAACTCCGCGAGTCTGAGTCAAATCCTATCAAAATTATTAAAAAAAAAACCAACGGAGGAAAGATATATAAAATTAATGATTATTCATTATTTGCAATAAATAAAAATAAATTGAGATGAGCTTATTCTTTTTTTTTTTTTTTCTTAGAAAAAAAGAAGTAAGTAATGCATCTCAAGTTCTCAACAGCAACAATAAATGTGAATATTTCGCACAGTAACACATCCACTGCGTCTAAACCAGACGCATATATATAAAAGATGCAAGCATACGCAGATATATATACACGCAAAAACAACAACGTAAGCAGTTTCTTCAATTTTTTCAGGTGAGATAACAGAGATTTTACCTGGAAATGAAGCTCCTCGGCCTTCAAGCGACGCCGTACGGCGAAGATCTCTCTCTCTCTCTCTCTCAAACACACTCTCACTGTGAGAATGCTAATCTTGCGTTGGAAGGGAAAACTGTGCTATAATTTAAACTTCATAGCCTCGAAGTTCCCACTTTGTCTTACTCTCTTTAATGACTCTTGTCCAACGCGGAACTGCCACGTGTCCTCACCTTGGGATCTCCAGTCTCCGGAAGAAGTGGGGCTTATAGTAAATTCAAATGCCAGTTTATTGACTATTCTACCCCAAGGGGTGTGGTTTATTGCAGTCGAACCATGGGGTTTCGACGAATCACTGAAGGGTAAAACGGGTCGAGGGAATTTTTATTTTCGTCGGTGCTAAATTATTTTTTAAAATATTTTCCTTTTTTGTTCCTTCCAAAATTGGAATATGAGTTGTTTAGTGTTATAATGTACAGCAAGGAGGAGCGTCTCCAGGTATGGCAAGAGCAATCTAACGGTCGAAAATTAGAATAATAGGACAGAAAGGGAAATTAAAAAATGTTACTTAGTTTAGATTTTTTATAATGTCCAAATTTGTCTCACATGAAATATGAGATCGTTTCAAAAAAAAAATATGAGATCGTTTCAAACTATTGTCCCACTAACACTTATAGTGGTGAGTTTCGTTCTAAAAGATGCCACAATGAAAAAAGCGACATGAAATATTTAACTGCTTCAAAATATTGTCGGCCAACACCATGGTTAGATATTTTGTTATGAAAAAACACATCAAAAAATGAGAAAAAGTGACAGCTCATAAACTATCTCACATGCCTCAAATTTTTTTAATATGAGGCAAAGTTAATTTCATCAATTTCTAGAATACTAGGAAAAATAGAATTGAAGAAAATTTAAGTTGATATCCTTTATATAATTGATTTTCTAAATATTTTCTGGTTTGAATTCTTTTTTCTTGTGATGAATAAATCGAATTTTCTTAATTGTAGACAATCTTTGCAGCCTTTGTTTTGGGCAATAAGTGGACCTCATTTAACAAAACAAACTATTTTTTGTGCTTTTTCAGGTGAATCAAAATCAAATAAGTAGTTGAAAACCTAAATTTGAGAGAAATAATGCATGGACAATATCATAAATGTTCACCACATCATGTTTTAACAATATAGAACTGAAGATTCGTGTCTAGATTATAATTTTTTGTTTCAACTTAACTCATTGCAATTTGAGATTTAATTGGATGGTAAAGCCGGGACCCTAAAATTGGGTGACAATTTTTCAGATGATACACTAGTAGAAAAATAGGAAATCAATCAAAATTGAATATAGGGATATTTATATTAACGCTATCTAAAGTTTGACCTATTAACATTCCTTACTATTATTAGGTAAGTTAATGGAAAATTTAACTAAGTATTTGCAACATTACTGGTGAAGGTTGAAATAGTCGTACAATTTAACATTAGTCTATTTATGATAGGTTGTGCCATAACAACAAGTTATAAAGAGACAAAATTTATGAAGTGATTGTGATGTCGTAATGTAGTTTCTTGAATGGCAGGTGCTTTTGAAAATCTTTGCATTGCGTTATTTTTATAGTTTAAGAATTAATTTTTATACTTTTCCAATGAGCTAATTGTGCCTGAAACCTTTGTCTGAGGATATGATATATTTGCAAGTGATAGGTACAGTCCTATTATATGATTGTACCATGTATAGAATATTGAATGGTTGAGATGGTTGGTTACTCCTATGTGGCTAGATAGGGTTTGGACTTTCTTTATTATTTTATTTTGAGTTGAATGAACCAAATGTAATTAGATCCATACCAATTATAGATTAGACCCTTTATAACTTAAACATATGTAATTAATAATAGGAGTCTACTTGTAAGTTTTTCATTTGTCAAGTTAATAGTATGTATGGTTTCTATGTGTGCATAGTTAGTAAAATGTGTATTATATGCGTATAATATTTTCCATACGTATTTTTTATAAAAAGCTCCATTCCCATTTTCAACTCAATTATACAAAAAAAAACATATTTTATGTTATAGGTGTATGTTTGACGAATATATCCATACCTATCTATATCATATTCGTTTCTTTATTAATGTTTTTAATTTTATTTTACATATATTTGCAATTTTCATAGCACACCGATTACTTAACCACAAAATTACTTCAATTTTAGAAATTACAAATTTTTCAATCCTTAAATCACCCACAAACTTGGATATGCCAAAGTTAAACAGCCAATCACTCATAACTTCAAAAAAACATGGATTAACTAATGCGTTTCATTTAAAAAAAATATTAGTGAATTTTTTAAAGTAACCATATTAATAAATAAGTTGTTCATGATTTCATGCTATTCATGTAAGATTACAAATATATGCATTAAAATATTTTATTTACAAAGTTGTATATTTTAAATGAAAATATGCTTTATGTAAGAGAAATTTATTAATAAAAGACTAAATATGAGTCAAAAGAAGCATAACAAATATTATTATTGTATTATATTTATCATATTTTTTATTCCATACTTTTTTAATTATTCATAATATATTCGTATTTTTTTCGTGCCATAATTTAAATGAATTCATAATTTTCATCGAATGATTCAATGCATTTTTCATAAAATATATATTATATTTATACATAATGAGTACTGTAATTTATTTATTTGTTTATTTTTTGCCCTTTTTTTGGCTAACCATGCTGTGTGCAGTGTTACATAGAATCTCGTTCTCCAAACTCCAACACGTGGAGATCCATGTGTAGTAAATAGGGCCTTTGGTTAGCGGGAAAAAAAAGGAAAGAGAACCCGAATAAGACATTATTCTTTTTCTTTATTTATCCAAAAGAAAAATAAAAAAATAAATAAACAGTACGTGGCACCGGCCAAAGGGTGGGACATTGAACAATTCCTAGGATAGCACTCAGCAGGCAGTAGCACCATCAAAAGCATACACAACCAAATCCAAAACGGGCTGTGGACATTGAGGATGGGACATTACATTCTTGATTTTCGGAAATATATTACGAACTGTATACGAATAAGACATTATTCTTGTTTATGATGGGCGAATAAGACATTATTATATATTGATTATTCCCATCAAGATGGGTTTAGAAGTAGAACGAGGGGTAATTACATCTATACCTCCTCTTTAAAATATGATAATCATCAACTCATTTTCTCATAATTTTAAAATTAGTAACAACTCCTTTATGAGTTTATTAAATTGCATAAATATACCATTTCTTTAGGAATTTGGATAGAATTTGATAATGTTATCCAAAACGTTAATTGAAATTCCTGATATCTTCTTGCTTTTAGCGTTTGAATTTTACAAACTAAACTGTTAGTAGTAATAGCTATAATAATTGCCTCATTGCAAGAATAAATAGTAAGAATAGCTTAGCATGTAAAGGTATAAATACTAAAAAGAGGGATATATTATGAAGTTCAATTGATTTTTTTGAATAATGTAATCAAATTTCATTCAAAATTCTAATGTAATATAAGGTCTCTGTAGTTTACTAATCTCATAGTAGAGTTATTAACAATTTTCAAGTCACACAAGATGTCCGTTTAGAAATACCATAATTCAGACGGAAGATATATAACATTAACCCTTCGATTATTAATTTTAAAAAGTGTTACTTGATGCTTCATGGCCAAGGGCTCTTACTAGAGACAGATTCAAAGTTCACAGCAATCTATTAGAGTGTTATGTAATAATCATAATTATGAAATTTGACAAAAAAAATTGACCAAATTCTGAAATTTAGAATTTAGAATTATTTAAGATTGTTTATAGTAATTTCCTTGGTTGTTTACTTGTTTAGAGATAATTGCGAATTTCTTGTTGTCCTAAATCATCAAAATATGCTAACTACTGAGTTTTAGTATATTATTTTAATTCACTCAAACTTACATGAAAGTAAAAGATATCTATTGAGACATTTTTAATTGAATTCTGAATTTCTAGATTTGAATACTTCTTAAAATTATTTAAAATATTTTTATCAATGAATTTCTTGATTTTGAAATAGAGGTTTTTGAAAGTGACCCTCTCATGTAATTAGTGTCACAGTCCTTGTAAAATTTTTATTTAGCCAAAAAAAAAAAAAACATCCGTCAATAGAGGTTCCCAAACACACTTTGAATTGCAAAACTGATTGGTTTTTCAAGAGTAAATTACCCATTTTACCCTGAGAAAAATGATAAAAAACCTCCATCGATAGGGGTTGCCAAATGCGCTTGAAATTGTGAAATTGCTTGGTTTTTTAAGAGTAAATTGCCCATTTTACCCCCAAAAAATTGGCAAAAAATAAAAAAAAGAACTCTATGGTGAAAGAAATTTGTGATGAAAAAAGATCCAAATCGGTAAGGAAAAGCAAGGGGATTAAATAGTAATGTTATTTTATAGGTTTCTATGTTGCAAACTGGTGGGAGAGGGTGGTGAGAAATTTTTTTTTTTTTACAAAATTTTATTTGCTAATTAATTTTCTCATAGAATTTTATTTGTCAATTAAATATAACACGATTTTATTTTATTATTATTTTGTTTGGTAGGGGGAGCCCTTTTAAAATAAATCCTTATATGTCCGCAGCGGCGTCGTCATGTAGTGTCACATAGGAAGGTTTTACCAACTGTAAAACCAATGTTTAATTCTTAGCTCTTTATGTTAATTGTTTAGAATAATTTTATTAGTTGGAGTTTTTGGTTTCCTAGTTATCATAGTATGTTAATTAATCAATCTAATGATCTTGTGACACACTTTCTAAATTTATAGTATTATATGTGGGAACAAATATTTTGAGCAAAATTGTGAAATTATGAAATTCTTATAATTTATAAATATTTAGTCATATATGCAATTTCATTTGCTATTTCATATTCGTTGTAAAATATTTCATTTTCTAAATTATCAAAAAAAAAAAAAAAATGACAACTAAACTTTAATAACATTGTTTAAACAAATCCATGCTATGTTAGTTCTTGAACTGCATATTTAACTTAAAAAATTAGGTCAAGTGTTTCTTTAGTCGTATGCTTCATTCCAAAATTTTCCATACGTAATAATTTATTTGAAAATTCAATTTAGACTAAGAGGCTCTAATATCTTTAAGTTGAGAAAATGAGGCATTATTACATTATTATTCAAAATGATTGCACTTACCTTACCTCAAATTATTCCTTTTGAATTATTTATTTCATTTTATATTTTATTTTTTATTTTATTGTACAGATGCGCATGAAAATATATAATATATCCACAATCTCATATATTTATAATATTTTTTCTTGTTTACTTATAACACAAAAATGAGATAAAATATTATTTTGAAATAAAGGGTCTTAATTGCAAATTATCTGGTAGTCCTTGTACTGTGCAAAAATAAATCAAATTAACTAATCAATGAAAACACAAAAGCATCATTGGTGATCCTCTTTTTGCCACTATGGAAAGTGACTTCTTCAACACTATTATTCCCCTCGCGGAAAAACCCAAGTCATAAAGCAGCGAAAAAATACTCACAAAATTCGGGAAAACACACCCTCCCCCAACCCTAATTATCCCCTTTTCTTCTCTCTTCTCTAAGCAATCCTCAGTTTTCTGAGCTCTGTTTTCATCCACAAATGGGTTTCCCATCCTAACCACAATATGCTTACCTTGTTGCCTTGAAAGAAATTCCCCTTTTTATGCAAGTTTAATTGTCTTTTTAAAACAACCATGTAAAAAATCCTGTTTTGCAGGAGTAACTGTGTACAGATCTGTGTTGTTCTCGATCTTTTGAGGGTTCTTTTTGGAAATGCTGATTTTTCATCATATGGGTTTGTTGTACTTAGATTGTATGTATGTGTAGATATTCCCCTTATGTAGATTTTTGTATTGTCAAGAATTAGGTTTGGAACTGTGTGTAAAACGTTTCTTGGTTAACGGTTGTTCTTAGAGTACTTTGCTGTGGTATAAAGCTTGCTTTTGTCGGGGTTTTAGGAGAAATACTTTTAGCACGTTTTCAGTGGCCGGGCGTTACAATTTATTGTTTTTACAGATTTATTATTGGTTAAGGGTTTGATGATATTCCCCCAGACTTAGATTTTTAGGCTTTATCCTAGAGGGTTTACTAATTTACTTTTAGTGATTTGCATCGGTGGAGAAAGATTTGGGATTTGGATTACACATAGCATTATGTCATTTAGGAGTATAATACAGGATATGAAGGGTGAGTTTGGTAGCATATCTAGGAAGGGGTTTGAAGGGAGATTTGGTTATGGCATGCGGTCGAGGTCTCATCGTGTAGTGGAGGATTGTTCTGTGACTGTTGTTGATGCTCTTCGGCAGAGTTGCTGGGCAAATATGCCACCGGAGCTTTTGAGGGATGTGCTAATGCGGATTGAGGATTCGGAAAGTACATGGCCTTCGAGAAAGAATGTGGTTGCTTGTGCTGGTGTTTGTAGGAGTTGGAGAGAAATCATGAAAGAAATTGTGAGGACACTAGAAGCCTCTGGGAAGTTGACATTTCCCATTTCTTTGAAGCAGGTTCGTGTTCCATGCTTGATGTCGTTTGGCTCACGATTTTATGTATTTCATTCGTCCATTTCTTACATTTAGAGTTCTCCGTTTAGATATTCTGGCCTTTGTGTCATGATGCTTGTGCTGGAACCTGATTGGTTAAACCGACGCCACTGTAGCTTTTGTTGTATTGATAATTTGCTGGTTGTTGTTGGGAGAATATATCAAGTCAACCATAAGTCACAGTATTCACAAAATGAAAAAGAGTTACAATATGACGGTTATTTCAGATGCTTGTTGTTTTAGTCACATGCCATCAAGTACAATGGAGAAATGGATTTGTTCTAAAGGGTGAACGCTAGGCTTGTGGCCTTGTAACTATTGCTGGGATGGGAATTTTTCTTTGTATCTCTTCTCTGATGTTGTTTAATTGCACATGGAAGTTTGTTTGTGTTGTATGTCTTTTGCTTTCTCGCACTTGTGGACTCCTTTCTATTAAGACTATCCCCCAAAGGTCATCTATCGTCGGTTGAATCCAGTAAGGTAATGTTTACTCACCTTTATCTCAATCAGAAGGCTGGTTAGTGCACTCAAAAGTTGCAATTATTCGATCATCCAGCATTTCTTCATCACATTCAATAATGATGACATAGAGAATGCGTCACAAGTGCCAATAAAATCTTTAGATATTGAAACATCGTGATGACCCTTTTT
>JACFYI010003065.1:1123745-1137882 GCA_014898755.1 Handroanthus guayacan | reverse complement strand
TTGACTTAACCTCCTGTTTTGTCTATGCCATATTTGAAGGGTATATCCCAGGCCAGCCCACCTAAGTTTTCACATTGTTTTTAGTTATAGATTGCATATGTTGCATTCAGTAACATACTCTTGCAGATCATGCACCTAAGGGAGAGACAGTATTGCACGCTTATCATTTCCTTGCTAAGAACAAATTACTTGTTTTAATCCAAAACATTATATTAGTTGTTTTAAGCCAAAACATGATATTAGTTGCTTTGGCTTACTATCAGAGAGATAATGACACTGCAATTCTATCAAAAGGAAGCTTGCTATTTCTCCTCTATGTTTTCATTTTCAAATTTATGGAACTGTGAATACTAATTCAATTCTGTGCTGCCTATAATAAATAGATTTGTTTCATACATTGATGGCTAGCGTTGCGTTTGTTGAAGAATCTCTAGGGTCCAGATCTGAAGATTCTTTTTTTCTTTTATTTTCTTTTTTCATATTTTAATGTGGACTAGAAAAAACACATCTTATTACCTAGATAAATGTTGACACATGCATTTTTAAATTAGGAGATACTCCAGGATATTTCTGTGTGTTTGATCAAATTTAATAATTTGCATATCTTTATGAGAATCTTTCAGCTGATGTGAAAGAATTGTTGTATGTATGTATGGATGGCTGTGAGCATTTGTAATTTGAGCTCTTATCTTCATTGTCCATGATTTATAGACTTTCATTCTTTTTGCTCATATCTTCCTTTCTTAACCACATGCCGAAATAACATCTTTGGTTGTTTCTGCAGCCTGGCCCAAGAAACACTTTAATTCAATGTTTCATAAAGCGGAACCGGAGCACCCAAACATATCACCTTTACTTGAATTTGAGCCAAGGTAAGTCCTAATATTGTGTTATTTGGATTCTGATATTATTTAACACCTTCATTAGTCATGCAATTGTTCTCTTTCAACAGCTTCTAATGAGGATGGCAAATTCCTTCTTGCTGCTCGAAGATGTAGGCGACCTACTTATACTGACTACATAATATCTCTAAGTGCCGATGATGTATCAAGGAGTAGCAGCAACTACATCGGGAAGTTGAGGTAAATCTATTATCCAATTCTGATGTAAAGAGAGTGTCTGGCACTTTTGCTTTGAAACGTAAGTGATTTTAATTTAGAGAAGTTGAGGAGTTAGTAATATCAGTGAACAGTAAAAGTTAAATGTTTGCAACTATAGATAGGGGGGAAAAAACAAAGATAAAAGGCCTTATAGCTGGTGTTTGCAAAACCAATAATTTTCCCACAGCATTAATGGTTTGAATTACTACATTGCCCTCAAATAGAATATTCTCACAGCTTTAATGAGGGTAACACAGTATTTTGTCAAACCATTTTGATGGGAAAGTTGAAGCAAAATTTAAAAACACGTCAAAGAGACTTTTGAGTTGCTTGAACCTAGAAACAAAAAGCTGCTAGCATAAGCAATGGCAAACACCGTCCAAGTTGTGCTTCCTGTAAAACTTGCAGATTAATAATTCCGCATATTTCTGAAACAACAGGTCTAATTTTCTTGGGACCAAGTTCACGGTCTATGATGCTCAGCCGCCAAATGCTGGAGCTAAAGTTACTAAATCTCGTTCTACAAGAATAGTTGGAATGAGACAAGTTTCTCCCAGGGTCCCTGCTGGCAACTATCCTGTGGCCCACGTTTCATATGAGTTGAATGTGTTGGGTTCGAGGTGAGAGATTAACCCCTCTTGACACGCTTTTGATTTTGAGTTAATCTGTACTTCATTGTTTTTCGAATTAACTTTACATTGCAAACAAGAATCACTATAATGCTTACACTTTGAAAAGCTATCTGATCAAGGTCGGCAATAACACTGTCCCAAGATCGAATATATTTATAAAATAGGAAGGTACAAATGGGTCTAACTCGAATTAAATGAAGGATAGCCTAGTCAGATAATTAGGTTGAGATATTCTGAGAGCTTTTTAGTGTCCAATGTCCGGTGTTTATAGGTGAGATCCTCCTTGAGCCAATAGTATGGAAGCGATGTGCCCTCTTAAGATTTGCACACGTGTTAGTAATGCTAGAGTCCTCATCATCTGGGTCAGAAGGTTATGACCCAGCCCGCTTTCCGCGGGTACGGGTCTTGATGGTAAAATGGCCAATGAGCCTTCATGAGGTTTAGCCATCTTGTGGGCATTTGGGCCGTCTTATGTATGAGTTGCTGGCCCAAAGGAGTTATATCTATATTGGGCCTAATGCCTTGGGCTTGCCATTATCTTACACCTCATCACTATCATTGTCTAGTTTCATCGCTAATCGGACTATAAACGAATCAAATAGAATCGGACATGTTACTCTTCAAGTTTGTTTGGATTTTTATCGATCTTATAATTGAGTCAATCACGAGTTGAGCTCGAGTAACTTGACCTTTTTTACACATTTTGTTATTCTTTAACTAATGGAGTTGAGCTCAAGACGAGGTTTAAGTCCTATAGACAAAGAAAAGTTCGACCCTGGTTCTTGTAATGTTCAACTATCAATCTCGAATTGATTTTTTGAGTACTTCAATTCATTTTCAACCCTAATTGCCACTGCATAATACGTTCATGTAAATACTTACCACAATACAGGGGTCCGAGGCGGATGCAGTGCATCATGGATGCAATACCAGTTTCTGCAATCGAACCAGACGGTACTGCTCCCACTCAAACTGAACTCCTGCCCGGGAACTTGGATTCCTTTCCTTCAATCTCATTCTTTAGATCAAAATCAACTCGCACAGACAGCTTCCGGTCTGGACCTTTATCTACTGACAAGGTTGAAATGCTAGTTCTAAAAAACAAGGCTCCCCGATGGCACGAGCAACTCCAATGCTGGTGTCTCAACTTCAATGGGCGTGTAACCGTTGCTTCAGTGAAGAACTTTCAGCTCGTTGCGTCTCTTGAGAATGTATCGGGTGGTGGACAAGAGCTGGATAATGTTATTCTCCAGTTTGGGAAAGTGGGAAAGGACACCTTCACCATGGATTATCAGTATCCTATCTCTGCTTTTCAAGCATTTGCCATTTGTCTTAGCAGCTTTGACACAAAAATTGCTTGTGAATGATATCTGTGGGTTGATGATTGCCTTGAAGTCTTGAACTTGTTTTGATTTCCTGTTTGATTTAGAGCTGTGTTTGTTTTGGGATGGATTTGTAGTGGCTGAATGTTACTGTTTTTCCTCCTGCAAAAAAAAATTATATGATACTTGTGAAAAAATGGTAATGTGAGGATGATCTCCATAAGATGTGGCAGTGAATAGTGATTTCTTTGAAGTGATGGTGATCTTAATGTTGAGAAAATAATATAGCTAATAAATTGTATCAAGATTTTTATTATTATCACGTGCATTAATGTCCGGATATTGAAATTTTTGTTATTAAAATTTATTCTGGTGATTACTTTTTTTTCACTTTAAACTCAAAATTATTGATAAATTTCATGTTATTATGGAATACATTGGTACTTTCTTTTTTCTCCCTCCATATGGATTTTCATTATTATGACCACGTAATAGGCATGAATGGAGAAAATTTCTACCATTCCTTTTATTAATATAGGAATGTATTATTCTAGAATAAGTTTGATTGTTTCATATAAAATGGATTGCATTTAAAAATTTAAAAAATATTCGAAAAGAGCATAACGGAAAGAATATATTACTGCCACCAAAAAACATTTGATACACTTGACATCATTGAGATGTCCTACTTATCTATATCAAAAAGGAGATACCATTTTTCCAATATTATTCTCCTCCCAATATTATTTTCCAATATTTTTCCAATATTACTGTTTTATTTCTTATTTCTTATCTTAATTACATGTCATGTGTATTAAATCTTTTCATATAAAACATAGGATTTTGGATGTCATGCACTTTGATAGGTATCTGTGCAATAAAATAGAAGATGAAACAAGACTTGGAATAGAGAATCTGAAGTGTTTGCTTTCTACCTTTTTTCTCCCAAAATATTTTTATAACATGATCATCTTCCAAATTATTATATCGATTATATGTATTATATTTATATCTTTCAATTAATATTTTAATATAATACATATCTTCTAATTCTTATACTCTAATAAATAACATACATTGATACCAAAATTTGATTTGACATCATTATTCAAGTGAAGAATCACACTAAAAGGCATCTGCATAAAATTTGGCTTTATTCCAAAATAACACTAGAGACAACTTTACTTTCTACGCATTCTTTGATACCATTCCTAAAATATTTTCTCAAAACACCAAAAGAACTAAGTTATAACAGTATTAAACCTGAAAACCCTCTCCCTTTTCAAATTTTTCTATAAAATCCTTGCCATGTAAACTCATCCCTGAAATCTCATTCCTCATTTTGAAGTATAACAATACCAAGCTAATTTTACCTCATTTTTTATATCACCTAACAAATTTCAAAATGAATTACAAGAATCTAAACTTAATCCAACATCATCTGACAAACCATCAAACTTTTTTCTGCAATAACACTCCAGGAGATATTCAAAAAGTTTTTGCTTTTCGTTTTTCCAGTTCATTTGTCATCATCTTCCTTGAATCCCCAAAATTGCACGAGAATATATATATATTTTTTACCTTTCATATGTTCTTTTTGATTTTGACAGCCCTAAATATTCATGTAGCTCTTATATTCATTTGAGAGAAATGATTAATATATCCTGTCCATACATCAATATTACAGATCAATAACTAATGAGAAATTTTTTTTCCTCCTACAGATATAGTATACAACACAAAACCAAACAAAGTTATTGTATACTAGAAAAAAAGGCCCATACACGATGGGAATCAAGAGGTTATGAGATCCCCCCATGATAAGGTCTATCTATAAGTTCATATATTATGCATCAAAATGCTTACCACTTAAGAGGCCTCTTGTGATGATACATAATATCATGCATATTGATTTACAAGCATCCATCACTTTAAAACCAAATGAAGTAGTATACTCATAAATGAATGAGTACAAATTAATTGCCTGAACTCATATATTATATGAAATTTATACCTGCAACTAAAGTAGGACATTAATATAAGCACTTAGCATAAACTTTTTCTCCCAAAATTTCACTTGGCAATTGTGACAGCAAAAGCAGATGTTGGAACAACAATCAACATGTTTAATTTGATTTCCTATTTTGTAAAAGGAAGGAATGAAACTTCTCTGAGGAGACGACGCAAAGCTTCTAACATTCATAATTGACACGTACAATTCAATGGAACGTAATTAAACCACAGACAACAAACACAGATTCTTTTATGATGAATCTCAGATTATGTCGAAGTGTGCATCCTTAGGACAACAAACACAGATTCATCAACCGTGCCAGTTGCAAAACTGCCTGAGTGTTGTTTCATATTCATCATCACTGGGATCATATCCCAACAGCACATCATCAACAGATTCTGTATCAAGGAACATAATACAATGCATATATAAGAATCTGTATATAAGATGAATTAGAATTAGGAGAGGGGTTGGTGCGGACAGTAGTTTCTCTTAAACATTATATATATTCAAAGAATTAGAATTAGGATCGGTAAATAATTAGACTGACAAAATTATTCAAAGAAAAAATGAAGAATCTGTATATATATAAGATATTACCTTAAGTTTCTCGGATGGAAGGAAAGACATTTCATCCTCAATTTCACAATTTCATCTCTTGATAAATTTTTACCTGAACATAAAGAACTAGAAATGTTAGGACAATAAACAAATCATTGTCGTTTCCTTCATAAATATTACTGATTACAGAGAATTAAAACTATTAAGTAAGTAATAAAATGCAGAAAGTTATTCAAAACGTAAAGGACAAAGCTGTATCCATTACCTTAAGTTTCTTCGAAAGAAAGAAAAGGCATTTTTGCACCTGACTTCGCAGCTTTACCTTTTGATAAATTTATAGCGCAAAATTAGGAAATCGGACTATTAAGGCATTTATGCAGAAAATATACTACATTCAGAGATGAAGTCATGACAAATGTTCTATGCATGCATGTATGTCTATTATGTATGCATGTATGATGTATATGTGTACGTATGCATGCATGCATGTAGCTTATAAGTATGCATTTATAATGGAAATCATGAAAATGTGCGTAACAAAAAAAAAAAAAAAGAAAGAAAAAACCAATCATAGCACACGTAGCTTGGCAAAGAAAACTCGGTTATGTGCCGTTATAACTCCAAGCTGCTCCAAGATGAAATATACAAATCATTGTCTTTCCATCGAATTTGATTCTCCAACTTTAGTCTTTGCTGAAATAATCATAAAACCATTATTAAGTAAATAGACTCACAAAACTATTCTAATAGAAAATGATGAATTTGTATCTATCTAAGGTATTACCTTAAGTTTCTCGGATGGAAGGAAAGACATTTCATCCTTAACTTCGCAATTTCATCTTCTGATAAATTTTTATCTGAACATAAAGAATTAGAAATATTAGAACAATAAACAAATCATGGCAAGTTACATGTATGCATGTATAATGAAAATCATGGAAATGGGCAGATAAAAAAAAAGTTCAATCACAGCACACGTAGGTTGGCAAAAGACTCGTTTAGGTGCCGCCACAACTCCAAGCTACCCCAACATGAAAAATACAAATCATTATTGTCTTTGAAGCGAATTAATTTTCCAACTTTAGTCGTTATTGAAATAATCATAAAAGCATTAAATAATTAGAATGACAAAATTATTCAAATAAAAAATGATGAATCTGTATTTATATAAGATATTACCTTAAGTTTTTGGGATGGAAGGAAAGATATTTCATCCTCAATTTCACAATTTCATCTGTTGATAAATTTTTACCTGAACATAAAGAACTAGAAATGTTAGAAGAATAAACAAATCATTGTCTTTTCTTTGATAAATTGATTACAGCTTACAGAGAATTATAAAACTATTGAGTAACAAAATGCAGAAAGTTATTCGTAACGTAAAGGACAAAGCTATATCCATTACCTTAAGTTTCTTCGAAAGAAAGAAAAGGCATTTTCACACCCGACTTCGCAGCTCCACCTTTTGATAAATTTATTGCGCAAAATTAGGAATTCGGACCATTAAGGCATTTATGCAGAAAATATACTACATTCAGAGATGAAGTTATGACAAATGTTCTATGCATGTATGTATGGCTGTTACGTATGCATGTATGCATGTATGTATGTGCATGCATGTATGCATGTATGTTTGTATGCGTGTGAATGCATGTATGCGTGTATGTATGCAAGTATGGGTGTATACATACATGCATGTAGGTTATAAGTATGCATGTATAATGAAAATCATGAAAATGTGCGTAACAAAAAAAAATAATAATAAAAAAACCAATCACAGCACACGTAGCTTGGCAAAGAAAATTCGGTTAGGTGCTGCCATAACTCCAAGCTGCTCCAAGATGAAATATATAAATCATTGTCTTTCTATCGAATAGAGTCTCCAACTTTAGTCGTTACTGAAATAATCATAAAACCATTAAGTAAACCGACTGACAAAATTATTGTAATAGAAAATGATGAATTTGCATCTATATAAGGTATTACCTTAAAGTTTCTCGTATGGAAGGAAAGACATTCCATCCTCAATTTCGCAAATTCATCTTTAGATAAATTTTTATCTGAACATAAAGAATTAGAAATATTAGAACAACAAACAAATCATGGCAAGTTATATGTATGCATGTATAATGAAAATCATGAAAATGGACAGATAAAAAAAAAAGTTCAATCACAGCACGCGTAGGTTGGCAAAAAAGACACGTTTAGGTGCCGCCATAACTCCAAGTTGCCCCAACATGAAATATACAAATCATTGTCTTTTCTTTGATAAATTTATTACATATTACAGAGAATTATAAAACTATTAAGTAATAAAATGCAAAAAGTTATTCAAAACGTAAAGGATAAAGCTGTATCCATTACCTTAAGTTTCTTCGAACGAAAGAAAACGTATTTTCACACCCCACTTCGCAGCTCCACCTTGTGAAAAATTTATAGCGCAAAATAAGGAATTCGGACTATTAAGGCATTTATGCAGAAAATATACTACATTCAGACATGAAGTCATGACAAATGTTCTATGCATGTATGTATGTTTGTTATGTGTGTAGGTATGCATGTATGCATGTATGCATGCATGCAGGTTATAAGTATGCATGTATAATGGAAATCATGAAAATGTGCGTAACAAAAAAAAAATAATAAAAAACCAATCACAGCACACGTAGCTTGGCAAAGAAAATTCGATTAGGTGCCGCAATAACTCCAAGCTGATCCAAGATGAAATAAATAAATCATTGTCTTTCCATCGAATTGAGTCTCCAACTTTAGTCGTTACTGAAATAATCAAAAAACCATTAAATAAACAGACTGACAAAATTATTCTAATAGAAAATGACGAATTTGCATCTATATAAGGTTATTACCTTAAGTTTCTCGGTTGGAAGGAAAGACATTCCATCCTCAATTACGCAAATTTATCTTTTGATAAATTTTTATCTGAACATAAAGAATTAGAAATATTAGAACAACAAATTCCATGTATACAACAACAAATTAGAAATATTAGAACAACATAAAGAATTAGAAATTTTTATCTTTACGCAAATTCCATGTATAATGGAAATCATGAAAATGGGAAGATAAAAAAAAAAGTTCAATCACAGCACACGTAAGTTGGCAAAGAAAATTCGGTTAGGTGCCGCCATAACTCCAAGCTGCTCCAAGATGAAATATATAAATTATTGTGTTTCATCGAATTGAGTCTCCAACTTTAGTCGTTACTGAAATAATCATAAAACTATTAAGTAAATAGACTGACAAAATTATTCTAATAGAAAATGATAAATTTGCATCTATATAAGGTATTGCCTTAAGTTTCTTGTATGGAAGGAAAGACATTTCATCTTTAATTTCGCAAATTCATCTTTTGATAATTTTTTATCTGAACATAAAAAATTAGAAATATTAGAACAACAAACAAATCATGGCAAGTTATATGTATGCATGTATAATGGAAATCATAAAAATGGGCAAATAAAAAAAAAAGTTCAATCACAGCACACGTAAGTTGGCAAAAAAGATACGTTTAGGTGCCGCCATAACTCCAAGTTGCCCCAACATGAAATATACAAATCATTGTCTTTTCATCGAATTCATTTTCCAACTTTTGTCGTTGCTGAAATAATCATAAAAGCATTAAGTCATTAGACTAACAAAATTATTCCAATAAAAATTGATGAATCTGTATATAAGATATTACCTTAGGTTTCTCGGATGGAAGGAAAGACATTTCATCCTCAATTTCGCAATTTCATCTCTTGATAAATTTTTACCTGAACAAAAAGAATTAGAAATGTTAGAACAATAAACAAATCATTGTCTTTTCTTTGATAAATTTATTACAGATTACAGAGAATTATAAAACTATTAAGTAATAAAATACAAAAAGTTATTCAAAACGTAAAGGATAAAGCTGTATCCATTACCTTAAGTTTCTTCGAACGAAAGAAAAGGCATTTTCACACCCGACTTCGCAGCTCCACCTTGTGAAAAATTTATAGCACAAAATTAGGAATTCAAACTTTTAAGGCATTTATGCAGAAAATATACTACATTCAGAGATGAAGTCATGACAAATGTTCTTTGCATGTATGTATGTTTGTTATGTATGCATGTATGATGTATGTGTGTATGTATGCATGTATGCGTGTATGCTTGTATGCATGCATGTATAATGAAAATCATGAAAATGTGAGTAACAAAAAAAAAATAATAAAAAATCAATCACAGCACACGTAGCTTGGCGAAGAAAATTCAGTTAGGTGCCGCCATAACTCCAAGTTGATTCAAGATGAAATATATAAATCATTGTCTTTCCATCGAATTGAGTCTCCAACTTTAGTTATTACTGAAATAATCATAAAACCATTAAGCAAACAGACTGACAAAATTATTCTAATAGAAAATGATGAATTTGCATCTATATAAGGTATCACCTTAAGTTTCTCGTATGGAAGGAAAGACATTTCATCCTCAATTTCGCAAATTCATCTTTTGATAAATTTTATCTGAACATAAAGAATTATAAATATTAGAACAACAAACAAATCATGGCAAGTTATATACATGCATGTATATTGAAAATCATGAAAATGGGCAAATAAAAAAAAAGTTAAATCACAGCACACGTAGGTTGGCATAGAAGAGACGTTTAGGTGCTGCCATAATACCAAGTTGCCCCAACATGAAATATACAAATCATTGTCTTTTCGTCGAATTCATTTTCCAACTTTTGTCGTTGCTGAAATAATCATAAAAGCATCAAGTCATTAGACTGACAAAATTATTCAAATAAAAAATGATGAATCGGTATGTATATAAGATATTACCTTAAGTTTCTCGGATGGAAGAAAAGACATTTCATGCTCAATTTCGCAATTTCATCTTTTGATAAATTTTTACTTGAACATAAAAAAATAGAAACGTTGGAACAATAAACAAATCATTGTCTTTTCTTTGATAAATTTATTACTAATTACAGAGAATTATAAAACTATTAAGTAATAAAATTCAGAATGTTATTCAAAACGTAAAGGAAAAAACTGTATACATTGCTTTTAGTTTCTTTGAAAGAAAGAAAAGGCATTTTCACACCCGACTTCGTAGCTTAACCTTTTGACAAGTTTATAGCGCAAAATTAGGAATTCGGACTACTAAGGCATTTTTGCAGAAAATATACTACAGTCATAGATGAAGTCATGACAAATATTCTATGCATGTACATATGTTTGTTATGTATGCATGTACGCATGTATGTATGCATGTATGTGTGTATGCATGTGTGTATGTATGTATGCATATGCATGCATGTAGGTTATAAGTATGCATGCATAATGGAAATCATGAAAATGTGCATAACCAAACAAAAAAAAAAAAAAACAATCAAAGCACACTTAGCTTGGCAAAGAAACTTCGTTCAGGTGCCGCAATAACTCCAAGCTGCTCCAAGATGAAATATACAAATCATTGTCTTTTCATCGAATTGATTCTCCAACTTTAGTTGTTACTGAAATAATCATAAAATAAACATAGCTGGAAGAAACTATACCAGACTTTCCAAAAATACATTCCCCACTTAACAAGAAAGAGACCATGATTTTCTCTTCCATTGCATGCAAACATCTAGTCAAGGAACTCAGCATACATGGTTAAGTTCTTGTAGGACAAAATATTCAACAGTTTATATTGTAGAATGAACATTTCACAAGAAAAGACCAGTTCAATTAAGTTGTTTTTATTCAGAGTTACTTTCAATAACCATAATAGACATTTTTCTTCCTCCAATCCTATATTATAGTCTGCTGTGTAAAGGAAAAATATAGATACTAAGTGCAAATAAAGTGAACTTTAAATAATCAAAAAATGAAAAGACTAAATAACTACAAAAAAGAGTTCAAGATAAGTACAAAAATGCAGAAAATGAAAAATAGGAGAAAAGGATACATCAAAATATTCCTGTGTTGCAAGGCTATACTGCCATTTCAGCACCCACCCTCATTATATTGGTGAAACTAAAATGAGATCTCGTTACAAGAATAAGATTGAATATACCACAATTAAAGGTACAAGAAGTTAAAGATCTTTCCTCGCTAGAACTTTACATGCATTAAAATAAAAATTAAGTGAAAAAAATAATCCTACTGAAGATGGACAAGTGACAGTTCCCTGAAACAAACTTATTATTAATTCACTTCCCACGAAGGAAATAGCTAAATTCAACACTAATGCATTTAAGGTTATCTTCAAACTATGATTTTAGACAAGATATCTTTACATCAAATGAGATTCAATAGGTGTTCCAAGTAGTGCCATATAAGGAATGAAAATGATTCAGATTGATGCAAGTGACAAGTGAGAAAGGAGAAGTACCTATCAACGAAAGATTTCCACACAAACTTGTGGACAACACAGAGCATAAACAATTCTAACTTAGTGGTGTTAGCATATTTTCCTAGCCTGTTAGTGTTACGAAGAGAGAGTTATCTTCCTGAAGGGAAAAGCTTAAGCTTGCCCTCTCCTTGATGGGTGAAGAGCCTCTGGATGATAAAATTAGATCCTTCATCGAATTGTAGACTAATCCAGCCCGGAGAAGTGGCCAAATAGACAAAAATATGGCAGATATCAAAGTTATAGAAAGGACTTCGCAAGAACATGGAAGGGCATCAACATAATTCACGTATATTGATGAAGGCAGCAATAAATATATTGGCAATTTAAGCTATATCATATTGATTAGAAACTAATTCAAAAGCACACCGGATATATAGTCAGTTGAATTTCTTAAATCAAATGCAGCAAAGATTAGTTGGCTGCAGCTTCAGTTCTAAATACATTCTGAAAAGATATATGACATTGAAGAGAAATTCAAAATGCTAATAGGAAATCTTACTTGACTGCTACAACCACCTATTTCATTTCTGATGATGGAACAATATCTGTGTTCATATCCTTCGAACCTTCCATTAATACTTACTCTTTGAGTCCTGTAAGAGAAAAAGCAATTTCAAAGAAGTGAATCTCAACAGTTCATTTTAAGGAACCAATAACTTTTTCGATATATATAAGAAATCATATATGTGTTAATACCAAAGGGTAGGAACTACGTCAATTCAATCCTATCTAAAAGCATGTGTTTGCTGATATGCTACATAGTGTAAACTAAAACTTTTAGAGCCAAAGAAACCATGAAAAGGTATTATCATGTCTGTACACTGAACAGGCAAATTATTATCATGATAAGGAAATAAAATAGCTTGAAAAGATTGAACACAGAACAGTTTTTCTTCTTTGCAGTTATGGTCATGCAAGTGGGCTACAATGGATGTTAGAATGAGGCAGAAGGGACAAAAGGATAACAAGCATTCTTCTGCATGCTAGCAATCCAACTGAAAATAATCACCTCACTTGTGAAATCAAGCTCACCTTTGAGCGAGAAAATTCCCTCATACCCATCAAGTATAAATTGTCATAAGAAATTGCATATGATGCCATTATTGAATTACAAGGCTTCTCGGAATCCTCAGGCCCCCTTTTGCCTATTCTAATGTTCCTTAATCTCTCATGCCGGTCTTGCTTGGTCTTGGCTTCACTCTGTTATTTTTCACTTCATGAAAATCCTACACTCCAAGCATAAAGGAGTCTCTTCCAAATAATTATCAACTATCAACTAAATTAAATTATCAGCTAAAGCAATGGCAAAACAGGTACTGAATAACCACATCCACGCATACATGTTGTATCCCCAACTATGTTCAACATGAAGATTTTCACATTTTAGTATTTCTACATGCAATCCTGCACGCATGCACATGGAGATGACAGACACATTTCTCGTAACAAAATGAGGGAACAATTTTTTGAAATAAAAAATCAATGAAATAAAACCACATGCCATAAATTATATTATTTATTACATCGTTATTTCAAGATTAATTCGATACAATCAACAGCTCTTAATAACATATCAAGATTGACGCATTACAATCAACAGCTCTAAATCAAGCACACAACCTAGTAAGAGACCACATCAAAATCTCAATAACAAATAAAACCACGTCAAATCTCGGAAACAAATAAAGCCCTCAAAATCTCAATAATGTTCATCATTCCCGCATCATAGATGTAAATCAAGGTAATCAGCAACCAAAAAAATAAAAAAGAAAAGAAAAAATTAAAAAAACATATTCTGCAATGAGAAGCGTAGAATTCGAAATCTCATAAAGAAGTTTAATTACCCGCGGTTCATCCTTGCTCTTTGGGCTGTAGTGTGGCTGTCACGCATTTGTGCTAGCAAGCTGTTTCTCACACTCCCTTAATGTTTAAACTCTCTTCAATACCATGTCTTCCATGTGTCTCCCACTCTAGAGAGAGAAAAAGAGACAAAGAAAGAGAGAGAAAAGACCAAACCAGAACTGGTGACTGTGAAGAAGAAAAAGAACACAGAGACCAAGTCCAAGGAAAATATGGTAGACTAATGTTTGTCTACATTCCCTTCGTTTTAGTCCC
>JACFYI010003065.1:1071196-1100729 GCA_014898755.1 Handroanthus guayacan | reverse complement strand
TTTTTTTTTTTTTGAGATAATATTTTTTGATGTTTAAATCACTATTTGAGTTCAACAATTGGGAACTAATGAAAGTTAGATGCATACCTAAACACAGTAAGATATTTACAAATCATCCGTCCCACACACTCAGCAGTTATTCCCATATATCACGGTTTTCATATTTTCCTAATCGTTCCTCATGATATCAACATCCTTTCAAACTACTTTAGTTTGGTTATTTTGTCTTCTCAAACTAATATCGACTAGTATTCTCATAACAACACTTTAAGTTATCTAAAGCTATTCGTCTCGATTGCTCCTTCTAAGTAGCCCTTAATTCCATATTTATACCTGTGATCATGATCGATGGGGGCATCAATTTTATTTGATATATTTCTGACAAATACGTCTTCTTCAATAATTACAATTTTATATTAAAAAAATAGAAGGAAAAGAAAGAAATAATTATTCATGAACTATTACATTACACGCATAAACCTAAACTACCCCATTGAAAAATTTATTTATGCACAAGTTGGTCGGCAGTAATGTAGCTTGCAATAAGTTAGAATAGTACGATGATAAAAACATTGAAATTGATAGATTTGCATTATTTGAAAGCTCATATTTCAATCACGCACACATCTCCACATGCAATTACATTTTCAAACCGTTAGAGACTATTGCTATACTTATTAAGCTGTCCTACTTTCCTTCAAGAAATCACTTTCAAACCAGCATTGAATTTTCATTTCTTATTACATTAATAGTACTACTACAAATTTTCCCGACAATAATTGTTTTGAGATCTACTTATGAGTACAAAAATCTTAGGTCATGAACACGATTAGGGTCAGAAAAATTTCACGCGTTTTTTGGACCTATGTGTGATTTAAACGTTGGAGAACGGATGGTGTTTTCTGAAATTATTTAATGTATATTGTGTATAAAGCAACACATATATTTTAGTGTTTTCTATTGTAATGTTCTTGAAATAAGTTTATTATGTTGTATTTTTATATGATATTCTTAAAATGCTCTTGCCTTTGTTTTTTTTATAACTACAACTTATACAATTGCTTGTAGAAAAAAAATAAAAAAAAAACTAATTTACTAAATACTCGTAGTAACAAATACTAATATGTAAATTAGCCTTTTCATTGCAAAGTAACAAGGGTTTTTCTTTTTTTTTTTCCTTTTTATTGCAAAGTGATTAATTGTAGGGGCTTGGATGCAATTGGGATGATGATTATGCTGTGCCCATTATTATGTTGATGGTAATTATTGGTAGCAATTTTTCTTATCCGTAAAATTATTAGTTGTTTATCCAAATCCAAGTGCAGATTGATGTCTCCTTTCAATTAAGGATCTTCACTACACATGCCATTATATGCTATCAATAATGAAAAAGTAGTTGAAGCCCTTTGAAAATCATGAAAATGAGTGTCATTCACTATTCAACCCACCTCCCATAATTCTCTTATCAAGTAGTTTCTTTGCTATATTTACTTATCTTTTTCATGCAAGAATAATTAATTACTAGATTTTCAGTAAGTAAGAAAATTTAACTAGTCCATGTAATGCATGTTTTAATATTAGTGATGTCTAATTTGATCTCATTAAGAGAAACGCCATATGAAATGTGTATTTAATTTTATGTTTACTACTGATACAATCTACAACTTATTCATAGGACAAAATCTTTTATCAATATGTATTAATGGGACAATATCTTGCATTGGTAGATTTTCCATTTGAAACACATTTGTAGGATAAGATATTTTCTCAATACGTAGTGAGAATAATATCTTAACGTGGCTAAAACTTATATGTTGAATAATAGATTTGATTATTATCATTGGTGTTTTATGTGTGAATAATGGTCACATGCCTAGTTTCATGCAACTCAGCTTGAAGGCAATAATAATATTTAATCTTACTCCACATTGAAAAATTGAGAGGCATGAGCTGCAAATATGCTCATCTGTTTCATCCACCAAATTAAAGTAAAATCTTATGTCAATATGTGATAATAAGCCAATACAACATGACAAAATTTTTATATTTGACAACGTATCTGATTCATTTTAATACAAACATAAAAAAAAGCTAAAAACCAACATGTCATGACTCTTAGTTAAAAAATGAGTAAACATGTAAGTACTTGTAATTATGTACATGATTTCTGCGCGTCTTCGAGCAATATCATTTAGATATACTTTTTTCTTTTTAAATAAATTGGAATATAAAAATAAAAATGAGAAAAATACACCTATTCAAAAATATTAATGAAAAAATGATAGGGTATGAATAATTACAATAAAAATTGGCAGACTAGTCGTTGAAGTAAAAAATAGTGGATCAATTATAACTGTGAAAGCTGCTAAAATTAGAAAAATCAAAATTTCACATCTAAACTGTTATTTCACAAATGATCCTAGATATATACATTTTAGAATGTTGTTAAATATCAACAATACTTAAAATAAAATGACAACATAGAGATTTTCTATACCTAGGTTAAAATAATTCTAAATTGATTTACTTCAATCCAAATCCAAGGCTAATTATATATTGCTATTAACTCTGCAGTGATTTTATTACGTAAGATTATGATTGGCTGGCAATCATATCATGATTAAATTAACAAGTATCAAACGGACCATTCCTAACATCTCCCATTCGCTACTCGTAGTATTATATAATTTCCCGAGTGGGCCCCACCATAATGTCATCCGTCCGATCCAGCCCTGCATTTAGAATCATGAGATTCCCTTGCTTTGATTAGCCCACTATTATTTATTTACATCATTTGGAAAGTCAAAGTTTTAAAATTTACTCATACTATAATATCATGCACATCAATGGTGCTATTAAATTTTAGGGATAATTACCTCTACACCCCCTGAGGTTTGGTATAATTACCATTACACCCCCTGAGGTTTGGTTAATTATCATTACACCCCCTACTGTACAGTGTAGTTAATGCATAGTTACAATTACACCCCCTAAACGTATGCGTGTATTACAATTACACCCCCTTAATTTATGCATATATTACAATTACACCCCCTTATCTAGGGGGTCTACTTGTAATGTTTAATAGTTTTAGGGGGTGTAATGGTAACTATCCAAACCTCAGGGGGTGTAATGGTAATTAACCAAACCTCAGGGGGTGTAATGGTAATTATACCAAACCTCAGGGGATGTTGAGGTAATTATCCCTAAATTTTACGTAATTTTTACTGAAAATTTCTCAATTAGTACTATGGATTTATCTTGGCTCCACGAAAAGTTTAATTAAAAGTTTAAAAATTATATACTTAAAATTTCATATTAATTTTTTAAAAATTATATACGACAATTTGTGATACATATATTACATTTTATGAAAATATTTTTAGAAACAAAGAGATTATATTGATTCAGAATAAATATTATGCAAATTATATTGGATTAAAAAACAAATTGAAAATGAGTATGTATAATATTCGATGACGCTAGTTTTTATTTCAACTCATGTTTGAAATAAGATATAAATATTTAATTTTATTTATCGATCATTAAGTCTCGCTTATACATATGTTCACTGTTGTATTATTACATACTCCATTTGAACTGACGTGTATACCATATTCTTCTAATTATTCTAAAATATTAATCTCAAAAACGATATTTAAAATTAATGATGCTACATTTTTGCGATTCAATGAGATATATTCTTAATAAAAATATTTATTTTAATATCACATCTATAATTAACAACAATAATAATAAAATTAGGATAAAGAGAGCAGTTAAATAACTACTATACATAAAACTCCCCCATTTTTCTTTTAATAAAGTACAAAAGCATAAAATTTTCAATATATAGAAATACAACTTAAGATTATTATTATTATTATTATTATTATTACATAACAAAAGGAGAAGGAAAAGCTAAAATTACCAAATTCTCCCTCCTATTGGCAATGTCGCAGTCACATTTTTCTACGGTCGCGCTTCGCTTCAACAAGATAAGGGCCCCCACCGCTGAATCCGACGGCTACAAAGAACCCATGACACGTGTCATGCTTCCACTCGTTAATTCTATCACTAGTTAAATCCTAACCTCACCAAAGGGGACACCAAATATAAAAGCCTCCAAAAAAACCTTATCTTCTCTACATTACAATAGGCTTCTGATTCCACCTCACACGCCCTCTTTCTCTTTCTCCCTTCTTCTTCTTCTACCTCCGGGCTCTCAGATCCAGAGCTGTAATTTTACCATTTTAGCCCTCCCATGGCGTACTCGTTTCCGGAGGAGGTTCTGGAGCATGTTTTCTCGTTTTTGAGCTCGGATAAAGACCGCAACGCTGTTTCGTTGGTGTGCAAGTCGTGGTACGAGATTGAGCGCTGGTGTCGCCGCCGTATTTTTGTGGGAAACTGCTATGCGGTGTCGCCGGAGATCGTGATCCGGAGGTTTCCGGAAGTTAGGGCGGTGGAGATAAAGGGGAAGCCGCATTTCGCGGACTTCAACCTCGTGCCTGAGGATTGGGGGGGCTATGTGTATCCTTGGATCGTGGCTATGTCGGCGGCTTATCCGTTGCTAGAGGAGATCAAGCTCAAGCGCATGGTGGTGACGGACGAGAGTCTGGAGCTGATTTCGAAGTCTTTTAAGAATTTCAAAGTTTTGGTGCTCTCTTCTTGTGAGGGGTTTACGACTGATGGTCTCGCGTCGATTGCGGCTAATTGCAGGTTAATAACTGGAAAATGGCGTACTAATATCTTCTGTTGTATTTTTTGTCTGTTTGTTTTTTTTTGATGGAACGATGTAGGTGTTTGTTTGACTGACCGGGGATTCAGTGGAAATGCCGTAGGGAGTTTGGATTTTGGCTTTAATAGAAGCGAAACTTCCTCTGGTATACTGCTGAATGTCCATATCTGTTTTCCGAGGGGCAATGTCGTAATATTTTAGATTTTCTTGGGTTTAATGGACGACGTAGGACTAGAACATAAAGTTTAACATGCTTCACGCAGCCTAAAGATAGAAAATTTTTGTTTTTGCCTGAGGTTTTCAGTTCACGGTTTAGTATATTGCCAAGGTATTTAATTTTGTGCTTCCTTCCGAGGAATAATAGATCACAAATATGAATTTTATGTTACTCTTCTTTCCCATTTAACTTGGGGATTTATAAGAAAGATCTCAGAAAGCAGGATCTTGGCAGATCTATGGTAATATCTACCGTTGATTATTGTCCTGTTTCTTGTATTAGGCGTGGAATTCTGATATTAGCGTGGGTTGCGATTCTCTGAATGTAAATTATCAGAGTTCTTAGTTGAATATTTTTCTCGTAGAAGAAAGTTGTTCTCCTTATGGATCAGGCAGCCATTTTAGTTGAAGTTTCTAATTTGCTGATTTGTGGATGATTTGGCTGATTATCTGACCTTTTTGCTCTTTCTATCTTTTCCTGCCTTATGTGGCTAAGGTTGAATAATTATAGCTTTTATTTATTCTGTTTCCTTGGATTTCTTCATTATCTAGAGTTGCTTCAGCGAAAAGTTTATGAGCTCTATAATTTTGTGATGGAGCAAAACGCTTGCTTTGTGATTTAGCGAAGTGGTAAGACTTGCTGGGAGTAATTAAATTATGAACTTGAAATGGTACCTCGTGTGACGTAGTAATTATGACAGAAATTCTTACTTTATTACTTTAGAACTGTCAATGCTGTATCCGTTACCGAGTTCTTAGCTCTTTTAATGACTACAGTCTGAATATGCTTGGTCATTTATTTTGACATTCCATTGTTTGAGGATTGATGTGTTATTTGCAATGCAGGAATCTCAGAGAACTAGATTTGAGGGAGAGTGATGTGGTGGACCTTAGCGGGCATTGGCTTAGCCATTTTCCCGACAGCTACACGTCATTGGTGTCACTTAACATGTCCTGCTTAGGTTCTGAGGTGAGTTTTTCTGCCCTGGAACGCCTGGTAGCACGGTCCCCTCATCTGAGGACTCTTCGGCTGAACCGTGCGGTGCCTCTCGAGAAGCTCCCCAACCTACTTAGGCGTGCTCCTCAGTTGGTTGAATTAGGTACTGGTGCCTATTCAGCTGAAATTCGATCTGATATCTTTTCGAACCTGGCTGAAGCATTTTCAGGCTGTAAGCAACTCAAAGGCTTGTCTGGTTTTTGGGACGTGGTTCCCTCTTACCTCCCAGCTATGTACTCGGTTTGCTCTGGAATCACTTCACTGAACTTAAGTTACGCTACCATTCAAAGTCCTGATCTTGTCAAGCTTGTTAGCCAGTGTAAAAATTTACAGCGACTATGGGTATGATTCTCTCTATTGTCTATTATGTCATATGACTGGCAGGATACTAGTGTTTTGTGACTTTAGGCTCAATGCCTAGGTACAAATCTTTTGCCTGCACAATTTTTATCCATAATGATTTTAAATTCTGTCTATTATCTATGCCATTTGTTATATTCTTCTGTCAGCTAATCAGGACATTAATGCAAACAGGTGCTGGATTACATTGAAGACAGTGGTCTGGAAGCTCTTGCGGCATCTTGCAAGGATCTCCAAGAACTTCGGGTTTTCCCTTCAGATCCTTTTGGAGCAGAGCCTAATGTGTCTTTGACAGAACAAGGGCTCGTCTCTGTGTCGGCGGGCTGTCCCAAACTCCAATCTGTTCTCTATTTCTGCCGCCAGATGTCAAATGTTGCATTAATTGCTATAGCAAGGAATCGGCCTGAGATGATCCGATTCCGACTCTGTATTATCGAGCCTCGAGCTCCTGACTACTTAACACTTGAACCACTTGATACCGGTTTTGGAGCTATCGTCGAGAACTGCAAGCAATTGCGGCGCCTTTCCCTCTCCGGCCTCCTCACTGATCGTGTTTTCAAATTTATCGGGACGCATGCCAAGAAATTGGAAATGCTCTCTATAGCTTTTGCCGGGGATAGCGACCTGGGCCTCCATCATGTCTTATCTGGTTGCGAAAGCCTCCGGAAACTGGAGATCAGAGACTGTCCATTTGGGGACAAGGCTCTCTTGGCCAATGCTGCAAAGCTGGAGACAATGCGATCCCTTTGGATGTCTTCTTGCTCCGTAAGTTTTGGAGCATGTAAGCTGCTTGGTCAGAAGATGCCCAGGCTCAACGTCGAAGTTATAGACGAGAGAGATCCACCTGATTCAAGGCCTGAAAGCTGCCCCGTGGAGAGACTCTATGTCTATCGTACCGTTGCTGGACGAAGGGTCGACATGCCTCATTTCGTTTACACCATGGATGAAGATGCAGCATTAAGGTTCTCTTAATCGAAAACCACAATTCGGTTACCAACGAAGCAGGTACTAATCATTCTACTTTTATTTCAGCAATGCTTTATGTGATTGCAGTGCCAGTGGAAGTGGGAACAAGCCTAATTTAAAGTTGAGAGGCTTGCGAGCTCAATGCCATCATATTTTTCACTTGGCTGAGCCATTCATAGCAATCAGTTAGTAATAAAGATGCGAACATGTTGTTATTATTGTTAGCGAGTAATTTGTTTTGGAAGTGTACTATGCTAAGTGCAAACTTTAGGCCTCGGATTTATATTGTTTAAAGCATTAAGTGCTCGTAGTTTTGAGTTGGTTGCATTATCAGATCATCTTGGCAATAAAGTGTTATATTCACATGCAGAATTTTATTACGCATATTTGAAGCCTGGTTTTATGGTTTGTGTTAGAATTTTTCGTTACGGATAATTGCATCGAATACTTTGTGGTTTGGCCTAGTTATAATAATACTCTCTTTGGATTGTATATTTCAATATAACTCACTCTCATTTGTTGCCATTACTTGTGGTTTAAGAAATTGCATAATATGCCAAGATTGCTGTGGCATTATTATTTTTCATACCACAAAGAGGTGTTATTGTAATTTTTCAAAACATAGCTATTACTTCATTAAATTTTTAATCAGCTGGTATGTTGAATAACACTCTTTCACGTTAGTCAAAAACTTGATGGAGTATATTGTGGTTTGAAAAATTGCATTAGCACAATGAGAGTGGAGTTGGTGTGACAATTTTTCAAACCACAAAGGGGGTGTCATTGTATTTTCTGAAACATAAAAGTTATTTTATTAAAATTTTTATCAGCTTAACTAACGACAAAATGTATCATCATAATTTGCAAAATCATTGAATATATTTTATAATTAGGTCAAAATCGTGGTTGATTAATAATCCCTTAACGATAATGCTTTGAATATCTTTAGCACTGCCGAAAAGAATGATTACGGTTCAAAATGTTATCAAGGCGATATACCCTTTGGACACATGAAAAGTCAGGTAGATGGAGACTTGACGAGAAAAGGAGCAAATGGGAATGTGTACGTCCGTAAAACGATACACACTATCTCTGGTGGTTATTATTGTTTCTTTTGGTTTGTATTTATTGAAAAAGAGAAAAAGAAGAAAACGAGATGAAAGACAGATGAATCATAAATGAGCAGACAGTAACATAACACAAACACCCCACCACCATTCGGAGAAAAATAAAGGCAAAAATAAAAGTAAAAGGAAAGGCTGACATCTGCTAAGTGGGGTTTCAATCTTCATCGCTTGTGAATGAACATTTCATTGGCTGATGATTCTTTGCATTTCCATATCTTTGCTTTAATTTAATCAAATGGAACTACCACTCTCTGGTATTTCTTCAATTTACCACCAATATGGTAAATTCACTAGTGGAAGTTTCATTAATTCCATCTCGAATATCCGACTTTGAATCTCATTAAAAACGTAGAATTTGTCACATTTTGTAGGCTTATTATGAGATGATAATCACAATTTGATATAATGTTGATTGATGAGAAGTAAGACTTTATTCATTGGTATATAGGAGGGGTTGTGGTAATTGAGTTGGGCTTAGCCCCAACAAACTGTGGTGAAAGGAGCACTATGTGGCAATTGGTTCCCATAGTTTGATAGCTACATTGAGTTTTCCCAACCTAGTCTTTTTCTAATAAAAAGAAATAGTGAGAAATTTCATTTTACCATTTTTTTTTTCTTTTGCAAACTTTACAAGAAGATGGTAGTTGGGTTTTCAATTACCTTTCATGTGATTTGAACATATTGATTGGAACTCAGATCTGTTCGCAAATATGAAAATCTTATCACTTAGTAATTCTTTTGATCCTTGAAAGTCATAGCTGGGTCCTTCCTAAACTACCTCTCATGTGATGCTAACCCATTGACTGAAACCCAACCTATCTATTTCTAGATATAGGAGTCTATCATCAAACAATTTATTTGTACCTTGAAATTTCATATTCGTCGTTACGTACTTGTAACCTGTCTATTTATATTAATTACGATACGAAGGCAATTAATTTTCAGCTATGTTTTCCATAAATCTTGTGTAAAGGAGTTACATCTCAAGAGCAGATAATTTTGTTTTACTCTAAGCTGAAAAAATTATAGTCCTGTTACTTTCAGCATGCTGGCATATAAGGACAAGGGCATATTCTATATGAAAAATAATAGTCTTCATTTCACTAGTACTAATTTTACTTGGCTTTCTCTCCATCTTGGTATGGTTTGAGAGGGCTCTTTTACCTTTTACTTTTTTCTGTTTCCTCCACTACATATTTTTTTCCCGTTTCCTCCACCACATATTTTTTTCCCTTTCCCATTAATAGGCTTTGGCCACACAGAGTATTGTTCTTCAGCAAATCTGTCTACCTTCATGTTTACCCTTTTATTTTTATTTTTTTATTTTTTAATGTTTACTTCCACATTACGGGAGAATGGGGGCTTTGAGTATGGTTGGTGTAAATGATAGTTAAAGGGTTGATATGGTGTTGTTAAGTTGTTTACTTTGTAAGTTATTATATTTAGTTAGCTCCTTTTTGACACTCTGAATCTTCTATTCCAATGTGCATTCCATCTTTTATTCCATTATATGAATACTTGCTAAATATATGATATTTACAATTTTATATTTTTATAGGAAAAGGTTTGACACGCTTAGCATGTTTTCAAGATATGGAATAAGAGATGGAGTATTAAAAGATGCTGACCATCTTTTCAATAGATTGCATACTTTGAATTGTTTGCATATAAGGTGTGGTCGGGGTAGGAAATGACAAAAAAAAGTTGCGGATGGTTTTCATGACATAGGATTGTAAATTTGACCAAAGTGACGGCAAGATAATAACTAGCCGAATCTAGTGTGGGAACCACCATCCGTTAGCTGTCCAAATTCGATGGTCTACTAAGCTATTCACAAACCCACTTCAAACAACGTTCAAAGTAAACATATGATCAAATTGGTTTATGTAACCCAATGCCCTCATTGTTTTATTTTGATTTGTCAAAATTTTAGATAAAAGATCGAAAGAATAAAAAATTAATTTTACAGAAACATAATCTCATACAATTTTCTGATCTCTTACAGGAAAAAAACTTAGAAAATGTTTTTATTTTTATTTTTTAAATAAGAACAATTAACTTAGACTAGAACCTATAAAGGTACATATTTAGTGGTTTAGAGCTAACGATCCAAAAAATCCCATCACTAGATTTTGACCCCAACATGCGATAAAATGCTCTGAAAGTTGTCTCAAAATTCATTTACAACCCCTCGATTTTGTGGAATATATTCTCCTAAAAAGGAATCTGCTTTGAGCAAAAATAGAGGTCTCTTATTTTGATGATAAGAAGATGATAGTACTCCTTTGCATTATTGCATTGTACTTTACTTGAGTGGAGGAGATGAAATATGAATGCTACCACACAATTTAAAAAAAAAAATGTGTAAGAAACTAGATTTTGCTTAAGGATCAGTCAGATTAACAAAAGCAGTAAATATTTGCAGGATTTCTTTTCTTTTGACTCTGACAATACGTGATGCTTTTGATCTGCAATTATGTTGTCCAAACAAGTCAATAGCTTTAGGGCTCGAGTTATTAATGTGTGAAATCCCACTTTTGGACAAATAAGATCACATGGACCCAAAAGACTTCTAGTCTTCTACTTACACAACATAGCCCATCTAATCAAGAGTCGCTTTTTCTTGTTGCTTTTTAGGCTTCGAAAAGTGGTTCTTTTGCTTTGTTTTTCTTGTTCTAACAGATATTATTATACATAATAAGGGGGTACATAACATACTAACTTGATGTACCTTGTATTGTTTCCAGGAGATGTTCAATTCTGTATTTCATCACAGGTTGACCAGACCTGGTTTTCTTGAACATTTTCTCCTTGAGAGCTCTTCTTCTTGCTTCAGCTTGTTCTCTCTCTTCTTTCTTTGCCTGGATCATGGCTTCCCTTTCCATTCTAGCTTTCTCTTTTTCCTCACGCTTCTTCTCGTACAAGTCTTCAAGACTTCGTGCACTCTTCTTCTTTTTCTTGTTCTGGTTAACATGATCTTCTTCTGTGGTTTCATTTTCACCCTGTATCAACATTCAAAACTGTAAATTAGATCAAGTTCCTCACATAAATCCCTCAAATATGTGTGGATGAGCAGCAAAGCAGTTTATGGATAAGATTACAAATGAATTGAGTCAAGTCAAGTATACTACTGTTAAGTTTTTTGAAATTTTTGACTGAGCATTTAAAAATTATGTCTGAATTTGATTTGATTAACCAGATCGACTTTGAGCAAACTTTAATCGGGTTGAGCTCGAGTAGCTTGATCTCTTTACACGCATGTTATTATTTTTTAACTAATTGTTTCGAGCTTGAAATAAGTGTTAAATCCTATGAATGAAAAAAAAAAAGTGTTCAAGCTGGGATTGTTATGTTTAAGAATAAAGCTCAAATAAGCATTTAATGATCAATCTCTATTCAAATATATGATAATTTGATTATTTTTCAACCCCAAGTACATAGCCTAAAATACTGAAATAAGATTTGATTGCCTGAAATAGAAGTCGCACCTCTAACAGTCTTTCGGCTGTTGAAGGACCGGGACCACCCAGCTGCTCTTGTTGCCTTAATGACCTCTTATATTTCTTCACATATTTAGCGTTTTTGTAGAACTCTCTTTGCTTCTCTACAAAACAACAAATCAATAAATTGAAATAGAATGCAGAAACATTTTCCTTCAAAAGCATTAGTAATCTCATGGATAATAAACATAATTACAACATCAGTAACACCTCCCGAATGTAGCCAAAGCCGCGGTGCGCCCGGGGGGTGGGGGGATCTTCCAAATGTAGAACTTTATCAACAGTAGAAGCATAAGAAAGGCTACAAAGACAGCTCAAGCCTTGACATACAAAATCCACCTAACTCATGGTTTGGATTTAATGAGTACCTATCATGCTTAAGGTCTCTGTGGGATTCAAGTCAACCCACATCAGTAATAAAGTTCAGGAAAAACAAAGATCTAGTTTCCACATATCACTTTGCTTTCTGAACCATAGCCCAGGTTTAGTTCTATCCATATTCATTAAGTAGAAATAATCCCATTGCATAATTACATTCAATCAAAGGGACACTTGGGATCTGACGAAAAATTTGATAGAACCAGCTAGCATACCATATGACTGATCAAACACCCCAAATAAACCTTTGCTAGGAATACCAACTAGCCTAATCCAATCTTCCAAATGAATAGAATATATTATAAAAATAACTCAAACATGATATCATTAATTATTGGATCATCACTGCAGATATATCACAAATTTTCTTGAATGGTCACTCAAATTCAGCATTTTAACAAATTTTATCAACCAAAGTCGTTTGAAATCCCCCACAGGGTTGAACATAGAAAGTACTATAAACCAAGAATTGAGCTAAAAGCATCATCTAATAATCATTTCAAATAATAAAGTCATGATATAAATTCAACGCTGGAACACCAAATGTACATGTTCGACAATTTTTCCTTAAATGGCAACTCAAAGTGAGCATCTAAACAAATTTACCTCACACAGTGATGTCATTGCCCACAAGATTGAACATAAAAGAGTACTATGACTCCAAAAATTGAGCTAAAGCATCATCTTAAAACTCCAAATAATACAATTATATTCATCAGTGACTCAATTTTTTAGCTACTAACTACACATCATCAAAATGCAAATAAAGCAAGGAGAATTTGGAAAAAATTAAAATAAAATAAAATAAAATGTAGTACTCCATAAAGAAAGAGAAATGGATAAACATACTGATCAAGGAAGGATTGTAATTGTCATTCCTAGTCTTAGCATTCACGAATGATTCCAGCGAGAGCCCGCCTTTCCCTCCCAATCTCTGCATATTCTTTTTCATCTTCTTCTTGTTCTTGATGTAATCCTGCCCTCCCATTTTCCTTCCTTTATTCTCATTAAGCTCCGAAATTTCTCCACCTTTCGTCATTGCGATACGATTAACTCGAAATTTCAATCGGTTTCCAAAATCCGAGCTAAAAATCAAGCCCTAATTGCCGTAATCGGAATGGGGATTTTAGGGTTTACAGCAATGAGGTTTCTATTTTCGTTTCCCCATTTGGTTTCTGGGTCCTTTCCATACAAACCGGTCCTAACAAGGCCCAAATACGTTGGGCCGGGCCTTGATTTTATTTTATGGGTAGGACTTCTGTGGGAATTGCCTTTTTTCTTTTTCTTCTTCTTCTTCTTCTTTTTTTTTCTTTTAAATATATTTCTGGAGGATCCATGCTGTTCTCCAGTTTCTCTAATTATTTTATAAGAATTCTTTAAAAAAATTATTGTTAAACAAATTGAGCTTAATAAATATTTTTAATTCAAGTCGGGTGTGGGCGAAATTAGGCTCAATTTTAATTACAGTTCAACTCGATATATATTATTATTTTATTACAAAAATTAATTATAAAAGAATTCAGGAATGTTAGTATGTAGAACTGTATCAAATTTAATTAAAGCCTAAGAGTTCCGAAATTATTAGCCTTGTTTTAAGATTTTAAGTTAATTTTATATGGTGATACAAATTTATTTCATTTTTATGTTAATAATTGAAAATTTGAGATGGCTCATATTCATAGTCTTTTTTTTTTTTTTTTTGATGGGTAGGCTCATATTCATAGTCGGTCCAATAAATACCTTCCAAGTTATGATACTTGAATGAGTAAAATGATTATAACTTTCACTAAGTGAAAAGGGGGGAAAAAAGAAAAGAAAAATCGGGAATAAAATATTTATAGCGTCATGCATACGCCATAATTAGCTCCGCATCGAATATCCCAAATTATCTCGTGTCATGAAGTATTTGATCATTTTGTGAATTATGAATATTTAATGGGAAAATTACCTTTTTCAAGAAGTTTGATATAATTATTGAAATACTTTCGGAAGTATGAATAATTACATTATATACTTTATCGTTAGTTCAACATGATATATAATTACAATTATACCTTATACTGTATAATTATAATTACACCTCTTTGCCTAGGGACTTGTTTTGTAACGTTTTAAAATTTTTAGGGGATATAATGATCATTATTCGTTAATTGAACTAATAGAAAAGATATAACAATTATTATAAGGGATAATTACATTAACCAACCCAAACTATAGGTATTTTTACACTTTGCAACCTAAACAAAAAAAAATTGCCGATCACCACCTGAACTTCGCGAAATTTTGCATATTGCAACCTAAGTGCATTTTCTGATGGAATATTCGGCCGGAATATGCTATTAGGTTGCAATGTGCAAAATTTTGCAAAGTTCAGGTGGCAAAGTGAAACTTTTCATTGTCAATTTTGCTTTGCTATTCACACGTGCGTAGCGTGTGAGATGATTTTCCACCGGAAAATATACCAGGTTGCAACGTGCAAAATTTCGAGAAGTTCAGGTGGTGATCGGCAATTTTTTTTTGTTTAGGTTGCAAAGTGTGAAAACGCCTATAGTTTGGGTTGGTTAATGTAATTATCCCTTATTATAATTATTCAAATTTTAAGAAATGTTTTGATTATTATGTCAAAAATTTTATTGGATTATTGAGGTAATTTTCCTATATTTAATTTAGGCATTATGAATTCATGACTACGTGTTTCAACTCAAAGAAACGGGAGAAAAAAAAAAAAAAGAATCTGTGACTACGTGAATCCATTTCATGCAACTATACACACGCTTGAATTAACGATATTTGAATCATAAACATTGCTAATAGCTATTAGGGATATAAATGAGCTGAGCGGAATATTGATTAATCTTTTGTTTGAGTTTGGACTCGACGAGTAAAGGAAAATTGAGATCAAGCTTGGTTTTATACAAATTTATATTCAAGACATAGGTCTTGTTCAAGTTTGAGCTTGAGTTTGGGCCGGAGCTTAAGCTATTTATAGTATTTGAAGTATAGGTTGGATATCGAGTTGAGCTTGAAAAGCTTAATTATTTCACAAAGACTATATATATATATAAGAGAAAAGGATGGTTTTTCGAATTGGCTCGTTAGCCTACAAATATTACTTCTTAGGCTTGAACTTAGCTCAATATACATGAATCAAATTCGAACTCGAATTCAACTTAAGTTTGAATAGTTTTTGGGTTGGCTCGTGAACAACCATTGCCATTTGTATCTCCAACAATAATTACTAAAAATGGTTAACTTGTAATATAAATACGAGATGTAAAATAACAAAGTAACAATAAATTAAATAAACTAATCGAGTGAAACTTGGAGAAGAAATTTTCCATGCCATCAAATCTTATCTAAATTATTTTTAGCTAAGAGCCAAGTCTTGTTTGCCTCATATTAATTACATTCAACAACATTTATCAACAAAAAACACAAATTAAATTCAAAAATTGAAAAAAAAAAATCATCAATCACACAATGAAAAAAACAAAAGAAAAAAACAAAAGTATCCCACTTAAAGAAAAGAGACAATACGTTGTATTTTGTAAAAGAGGTTGTTCTTTTGTGTGCTCTTATGGGCAAATGACTTAAAATCATTCATTCCCCTCTCAAATTAGAAAACTTTGATTATGATAAGTTCGTACAAAAATGGAAAAATTAGAAATTTTGGGTCTCTAACGCTCTTTTCATCTTTTCTTTATATGGGAATTCAATATTAAGACGTCTTATGGGCCCCACATATGCAAACATTCCCTTTGGGTTGCGTTGATTCAAATTGACACTTGACCCTACTAATAATGCAAAGGTGCACTTCTTGTGCTTAGTTTGGTGGTATTGATTTATCATCTCTAACTTAGACTAGTTTAGATCTTCTATTTCAAATTGTATTGTATCCTTTATTCTGTTTCACAATTAGATGTTAAGTATGTTATATTTATGATCAATAAATATTTGATGTACTTATAAATGTAATATGACATGAAAGAGGATTCAAATTGGACACTGACACCTACATTTGTACTCTTTAATAAACTATCATTTTCATATTTTGTGTGTTTTAAATAAGCTTCCTAATACTGTCGTCCAAGCTTCATAAATTGCAATTTATGAAGAAGGTAACTATAATTGACCATTCATGACACACTCATACAACTTAATGCTACTACTTTATAATTTACACAGTCGTGACAAAAGGTGGTATTACAACTGAACTTCCCATTCGTGCTCAAAAGTCAGATTAGCGTGTAAGTAGTATGGTTGAGAGGGGTCCAACTACACACCGGCGTGCGTGAATTGGGTTGGAGAGAATGCATCGAATCTCCATCCCTTCCCTTCGCAACCGACTTCCTAGAAGCAAATTGTGCCCTGATGCTCATGAAAACTAGTTCTATGAGAAAAGGAACCAAATAAATATATAAGAAGAAATTGAACGGATAAACATTCTTTTTCTTTTTCTAGTTTAATACAAATAAATTAGTTACACATGAAAACAAAATATGTCAATATTCTAAAGTCCAGGGGACTTTAATTATTGCTAAATTGCAAATAAAACAATTTTATGTCATGCATGAATCTTTAATAGGTAAATTTCATTCTAGTTCTTTTGATTGGACTACAACTACTCCAGGGGCTTGTTCAGGGCCATAATCAAGAACCACGATTTCTAATTCGTGCTTGCTAGATGCGCTTTCTGAATTCTCTTTCCCTTCCATGATAATAGCACTCGTTGTGATATCATGAACCTTACTGCCTTCTGCAGGTAGAATCTGTTGTTTTTTATTCCTATAAATGAAGTATAAAATCATTTGTATGACCCCAAATGTAAATCCCAGAATGTTTGGTGCCTGAAAAATAAAATTTAAAAAAAAAAAAAAAGAAAAAGAAAACACAAAAAATCAACAAATCTCATGTAAGTTAGCTAAGAAATTAAAGATGTTATCGATAATAAAGATTTGGGATAATTATCTCATCACCCACTATGTTTGGTCTAATAACGAAAACAGCCCCATTCAATTTAAAAAATTACAATAACACACTTTTTCGTTGGTAGTCCAACTGATCACAAGAAACTTAATCAAATTTGTATAATATTACAATCAGACCCCTGAAAACTTAAGAACGTAAAATTAACAAGGAGTTTAATTGCAATGTTTCACAATATATTACAATTAAAACCTTTTGAAAACTTAAGTACTTTAAATAAACATCGGGTGTGATTATAATGTTACATAAACTCCACTAAGTTTTCTGTCAATCAAATAACAGGGATATTATTGTAATTTTGCAAATATGAAGGAATATTTGTATAAACCAATCAAATTTTAAGATGTGTTGAGGTAATTATCCCCAAAAGAATGAGTGCATGGACTTACAGCAATGTAGAAATCATGGGACAGAAAACCATAGAAAAACCATACGACGGCACATATTGTAAGGAAGATAGATAGTGGCAATGGCATAAATTCCACGCTCTTAGTTCTTATAACTTGTCTCTGCATGGACACAGATTTCATCATAACAAATTAAAAAGAAAAAATATTTCTAAATATGTAAAAAATAAAAAATAAAAAATAAAGAATAAAAACAAATAAACATTTACCATAATGCTAAGAGGAGCGGCAAAAACACTGACAGAAAAAGCAGCACAAATCCAGCCAACAGTTTTCACTCTTTGATTGCCTTCTTCAAGAAAATATGTTCCCCCGACAACAAATCCTAGTAATAATACATTAAATATGACGAGCAATTTTGTAGTAAAACCCTGCAAAATTATCCCAAAAAAAAAATTTCAAGAAATTAATTATAATTAATTAAAGAAGCTCTTTTCTGGATGAAAAAAATAATAAAAAATATTTACCTGGGATTCTTTTGTTGCATAAAACATGTAAATAGTGAGAAATGTAATTTCCATGACACATCCAACGCTATTGATGGAAATAAGGAGAATTTCTTTTTTCTTCAAGAATGCATAATATAAATACAGCATGGCACTGAATAATGCAACTGAATAAGGGATAGCTTGAAATCCCTCAGTAGATTTCTTTTTGTATATTCTGTAAAATGTTGGCCTGAAAAAAAAAAAAAAGAAATGTAAAAATGAATACATTAATATTTAGAATTTCTCTAAAATATATGAAAATATATATAGATGGGATTAAGTTCTTACACTGGTGCCAAGTAAACCAAGAACGACACTATATTGCCTGCAAAAGAAATATAACAAAATACATTAGGACAAATATTAATTAAAATTAGTGAGGAAAAGGGATTAATTATTAGTAATAATTAGAGATAAATATAAAATACATATGTACCAAGAATGCCACAAGCATAGGTCCATATATGAAGAGAAAATAGAATTGCCATTCTTGACAGAGTGAAGTTCTTGGTTTTTTTGAAAAAAAAAAAAAAAAAATATTTGAAGTATGGTTTTAATATGTTATCATGTTATAATTTATGTTGAGGTTTATATAGAGCCCTTAAAAGGGGTAGATATTTATGATGGCTTGCAATATTTGGCTTTGAGCTGTCTGACAGCTAAAAATATATAAATGAAATTTTTTTATCAAAATCAAGCTAGAAATTTGGTAATATTAGTTAGATTTGAACTGGAAAGAACTTATGATTTTTGCTTGATTCTTGCTCAAGCTTTCCTGATCTCAAGTTTAACGCGTTTATTTTCCAAAAAGCAAAAAAGTTGGAGAGAGGTGTATAGTGACAATGAGAATGTTCGAAGGTAAAAGTTAAAAGTATAAAAAGTGAAAAATAAAAATTAATGTTTTATTTATTTATTTTATTTTTTTGCCATGCTTAACTCTAGAGAATAAAAAACAAATAGTTTGAAACAATTAAATTTATTAAAAATAGAAAAACACTGTTGGTAAGTTATTACAAACACCCCTTATGAAAGTATGAAAAATGGGTTTATGAAAGATTCAAACGTTATGATAGGTACAAAAGACGTTTGAATCATCGTTCTTATCTCAATTTATATTGAAAAGACAGTGAATATTTAATAAATGATAATTAAACAAAAACTACGCACATATACATTTTCTATTAATGCAAAAATACTTATTTGCTTTTGTTATAAAGGGCAAAGTAAAGTTTTTTTTTTTTTGATCAGTAAAGGGCAAAGTAAAGTTATTACAACACTATATAATACCAGTCCACATTCGATGCATGGTTATAAAATAATTAATATATAATATATATTAAAATATAATCCCAATTTAATTGAAATATAATTGATATATTTAATACAAATACATACCTAACATTTAATATAAAGAGATAAATTGATGAATTATGACTTCTTATTTGATTATGTATGATTATTTTAGACATTATATATAAAAATATAATATCAAAATACCTAAATAAAGGTCTCGTAGTTTTTTTTTTTTTTTTTTGATAAATGGTCTCGTAGTTTATATAACGTATAAATATACAATTGCAAAGCCAAATTCATGGCTGGCGGGGAGCCGAGCCAGGTTGAGCCGAGCCATTCAATTTCGTAAAGCAAGAAGAGTTTGATAGATAGATGAAGACAAAAAGGAAGAACGGATGGGAAGTCAGGTTGTTTATGGTGTAGAGAATGGAGGGCTCTGATTTACACTTGCGATCAGAGATTGAGAAGGGGGACCCACAAAAAGGGACCCACTTTCCGTTACATTTCTTATTTCTTTTTAAATTGACCCTACTTTTCAACACGGCTTGCCTTTACTTTTAATATGGCTTTCCTTCATGCAATGCATTCACTCAACCGCATTTTTGTCATTTCTTCATACTCCGTTTTGCTTTTACATATACAAATAAAGGATGTTTACAAGAGTTTTTGCTTTTTTGAAAAAATGAAAACTCATGAAAATATTTGTAAAAAAGGTCTAGTAAAATTTGAAAAGTTTAGAAATAAAAATTGAAAATATAAAAAAACCTATTGAAATTGGGAGAGGTACTTTTAATTTTAATTTTTTTTTCAACTTAATTTTAGAGAATTAGGACTAAAAAAAGTGTTTCTAACTACAACAAAATAACTTAGAATTATGTAAACATAAGAATGATATGTAGCTCACCGATCGATGACCTATCTTTTTTTTTTTTATGAGTAAATATATGCATTCATCAATTATAATAAGAACAAAAGTCAAGTTGGTATTGTCTCCGTCACAAAAACAATTTAAAAGGAGTTTGTGAAATGGGACAATACCATCCCCCTCAGCCAAAAGAGCCCACTTCATGAGATTGTGGGTGGCAAAATGTCATTGTTTTAAAAGTTTGATTTATAATATATTTGAAAAAAGAATTATTTTATATATATATATATATTATGCTCATTATTCACGTAAAATACAAAGTAAATGTAATGCAAGAAAGAAGTTAAAATTATTCTTTAGGAACTCAAATCAAATTGATTATTTGTTCTAAAATGAGACTCATATCACATTGTATTTAATTCCATCTCACTCACATTGCAATTATAATATGTTCATTATTATAATATAAAATGAAATTGTCAATCTTTAAATTATTTAAATCATAAAATTTCAAATTTTGTACAACATGGATATCATAACTACTTTATGGATCTAATTATATCTTTCTCAGCATTTTCTCCATTCTGAGTAGTAAGTTTTGGATGGAACCAAAAATAATAGTAAATTATTAGGAATCAAACACGAATAATGATAAATAATAATCAATTAATATAGTGAAAAAGGGGAAAAATCCCAAAAAAGAAATCAAACCAAAAATTTATTTTGCGAGTACCTTTAGGATTTTATGAAGTATGTAGGCAAAAGTTTAGATTTTAGAACAATTATTTGAGTAATTTAGGCTTTACGCGTGGGCACGGACATTTTTAATCCAAGCATCTTTTATGGTTAATAAAAATAAATTAAACTATCAATATATATATAGATATATATTTGGCAACCATTAATTAATGCAGTTGTTAACGTTTCTAATTTTGGCCATATTTCTAATTTACAACTCATTCTATCTCCTAACACTATATTAATCAATTTCCAATTTTGAACTATATATTATGACAAGGTTTGAAATTGTACAAACAATAAATCATGTAACGTGTTGTTGAATAATCTCGCAATCTTAATCTCATCCGAAAAAAGTTAGGGCAAAGAGTTTTGACAATATGATCTATGTCTCGACAAAACTAATAAGAACCATTCATTTGAGATATATCGAGATTGTTCTTTTTATTCTTTTTTTTTTCAGAATTAAAAATCGAGTATTTCATCATGTTTTTGTGTTAATGATTTTATGTTTTATACAATGATTAATTAATCATTATTACAACTCATAATGAAACTCATACACGTATCATGAAATTTTTATTTTGAACTGTAACTCTTTTCTTAAAGGCAATTCTAATCTCAAACATCAATAACCCTGTTTAGATATGGGGTTTAGAATGAAAAACACCAAGAAAAATTTTATTACAGTTCAAATAATGTAACTCTGTACTTTAATTTTTCTATTTTTTTCTTTTTTTCTATTTTTCCCAATAATATTCTCGATCCAAGTCGAGCATAAAATTAGTACAGCCAAATGAAGTACTTATGTGAACTACTATTACAAACGAATTCAATTTATTTTGATAGAGAATTCATTATATCAATAAATCAATCAGTAACTATATTAGAAATTAATATCAAATAACAGAGCTAACAAACAAGAAAATAAACCTACTATTCAGTACGAAATAGCAATCTATTCACTTAAAAAAAAAAAAACATATTCTAACGCCTAATTTTAAAAATGTATGGAGATATAACATAAAATTGAACCTTGATATTTTAGGACAAAATAAATTTAATATTGTCAATTACATATTTCTTGCCATATATAGTGAATGACTTAATTCTGTGTACGCCAATTGTAACAACTCAAAATGTTGGTGCCAATGTACGAGAAAAAAGTGCCACTCAACAATACATTATGGTACTTTTTGGAACTGTTTGGTGACTCTTCTGTCTTTTATTGAGGTTGCTTTTGTCCAATTTGTTATGGTGGACCTGCTTCGCTCCAAATCTTCAGCCTCACTTTCATTTATTTACTATTTTTGAAATTTTATAATTATTTTAATAATTTTCATGTATTTATTGATTTTTGAAATAAAGATTTGAAGTTGTAATAGTGGATTCTGAGTTTTATATGTAATGATAATTATTCTTGCGTGAATTGTAGTTATGAATTTTAATGAGGGTATTTTAAGATTATCATATAAAAACATACAACAAAAAGTTTGATACTTTATATATAGTATCGATGAACTACTTCGTCTTAAAAGTTTATGAGCTCAATTAGGTTATATACATATTGAAGTTTCTTGTGTATTTTTTAAAATATATTTTAGCGATTGTCACATGCAATTCTTATGAAAATAACTTTTTTTTTAGTATTAAGTATTAATATATTGTTAACATTATTTTTTGTATATTAATTATCATTATAATTTCAAACTTGAATTGGTGAGTTATGATTATGTTATAACAATGACAATTATTACTTGGTTTCTGAGATAAATAAAATGATAAATTTGAGTTTGATGTACCTATCATATCCCTTAAGGGCTCGAAATATTTAAATTAAGTAAATCACTAGAATAAGCCTCCAAATCCATTGGCCTATCTCTTAAACCCTAATCATAATTGAATGGGCCTCTAAACCCATCAACCGCATCTTAAACCCTAGCGCTATAAATACCTAAAAGGAAAGCCATTGAGGGGGCACGGAAGTGCCTATTAATTTCAATCAGCCGTGCTCCAATTTAGGAACCTATGCATATTTACGACATGATCCGCGGGCTAGAATTTGTTACCACATCAAAGACATGAAAAAAATGATGTCACAATTATCTTCGTTTTGGTGATCATATATAAAAATGGATAAATGTATAATACTATCTTTTAATTTAGGCACAAAATAAATTTTCTTTTTCTTTTTTTATAATTATGTAGCTATATATATATTATGTATTCAAAGTTTATGAAATAAAATGTGAAATATCAATCCAAATAAAAAATCTATCACCGAAAAATTCACGTGGAGCTGCATCTTCCTCTTATCTTTCTTTTCTTCCTAATTCTATTTTTGGAGTAAGACAACCTAATTTTTTTTTTTTCAATTATATGTCGAAACAATTCAATTAATAATAAATAATCCAACCAATAATTGCTGATTAAATACATTGAACATGCATATACCAAACATAACAAAACAATTCCAAGCAATTTACTATATATAGTTAGACTGATGATATTCTCACTTTTGATGGGACTCACAATAGTTTTAATTAGCTATTTTAGCCAGCCTTTTTCTTTGCTTTCCAAAGCAATGAAAGATTTGAAAATAATTTAATAACATAATCTCCAAGAAAAAGAAGTAATCACGATGATAAATAGGGTACAATAACCACAAGAATAAGCCAAATCCCTAAACATTATAGGATTCAAGTCTTTTGGTCTGATCGGATAAGAAATTCATTTGATTCATACAATCCATTTGTTCTCGATTGTTCGATGAGGACCTGATGAATTCAGCATATCTAGTACAATCGAGCCACATCATTCCCATACTACAAATAACTAGAACAATAAGGCAAAGAAATGCATTTTCATATTCTCTCCACCAAATTTAACGACCCAAGCTATCTTTTTCTAACCTCGGCTTACCTCTAGCACTTCCTTTCTTTAGTTAGTTGATGGAAAAAGACCGTAATATATGCAAAATTACAATAGACCCTCTAAATATGCAGTCTATTTGTGTATTGTACTCGATGCACAAGATTTTAATTGATCTAATTGTAATATTAGCAAGAGAAAATAATACCACCAGTCTTAGTACTTCTGCCATTACTGAATTATCTACCATAGAAGAGTGCTGAGGTTTATGACAGAAAATCCTTAGCAGATAACTAGGTGCTATATCAACAAATGTGAGAATCCGAAAGTACATATATCACAATTTCATTTTTTTAATCTCAGAGGGTGTCATCATTAATTACAAATGGATTTGCTTAATAATGAAAAAACAACATTAACTAACCATACATGTCAACGCAACTATCAATAATTTCTGAAAATGCCCTTGTTGCTTACGAGATTAACCACTCCATAAAAGCTCAAATCTGGAGGTAAAACTGTAAAAGGGATATTTTGACCTTAAAATCTGATATAAGCAAAGCTATTTCCACTCGTCATATTTTTGAAATTCGGTTTTAATCCTTGTTTTATTGATATTGTTGTGAGATGTATTAATTCGATTTTTTATTCGTTTCTTCTTAATCGAGAAAATTTTAAATTTCAACTCCAACACAAGGACTCCGAAAACTCCCACAACCAAACCCAAATATTTTCTTAATAAATCAAGAATCTTGTTCGAATAGATCATCTGATGCATTCATTGTTTACAACTCCTTTTCAGAAACACATTCAATTTTACCAAAAATTCGATTAATAAATTACCATTCCAACATATGAAATAATTGGAAAAACACGACATCCTTCTAATTGAAAAAAACACGCTTTATGGTTGAAAAACTCAGTCCCCCCATCCCACATCCCAAGACCAGCAAGAGATCCTCCTTCTTATACACAAACCCATCTGAGATACAGGCCGCTGGGTTCAGTTGCGTGAGCCTGTGACCCAAGCGGGGGCATTAAGGCGGCGGAAGGTTGAATTAATAGTTGGGCGGCACACCAAGAGGCAGGGCGATAGAGGCCTGCGGGCTCACTCTTCACTGGTTCCTTTGAGGGACCTAACGTGAGGCCATGGTTGGATCCCGGCGGCGACTAAAGTTATCCGGCCGGCAGGTGCCCTGAGGTTGCCGGCCGATGAAGTGGTGGTGGCACCCCACCGGAAAAGTCTAACTCAGCTTTCTCTTGGCGCCTCTAGGGGAAAGCTGGCAGGTCTATGTTAGATGAAATAACACGTTGTGAGCTGGCTTGACAGAGCAGCAGCCGCTATTGGAACCTCTGAGGAGTGAGCCTGTACCCTGTGCGTTGGGGCGCCGCCGCCTATATTCAACCGAACCACGACCTTTTGCTGTTCTTTTTGACCTTTTCTTGCATCTGCAAATTAGGGGTGGTGTTTAAGTAGAATTATTTGTTTAGTTAGGAATGAATATTAATTTGCCTGGTTTTTCTGATTTTTGGTCTATTTTCCTTTGATTTGTTGTGTTGGTTTTTCTAATGGGGTGATTACCTTTACATCCTATTAAGTTTGGTATAATTATCAAAATATTCCCTAACATTTAAATAATTACTATTTCACACTCATTGCTAGTTTAGCCGACAGATAATTGTAATAACATTTCCTAAATATCCTGAGACATTATAACTAGATTCTCTAGAAGACTGAGTCCAATTGTAATTCTGTGTCACTTCAAGTAAGGGGTATAATAGTAATATAGTAATTATCCAAATGTCTGCTCGAGTAAAAGGTATAAATTCAAAATTTCAGAAGATGTTTTCATAATTATTCCAACTTAAAAAAATCTGGCCTCTGCAGAGGAGAGTTATTTAGATTCTGCCTTTCTTCAAAGCCCATTTTTGCTTGTGTAGATTAGAGGTAATGTTTAAGTGGAATCATCTATTTAGTTAATTTTGATTTCAAGACTGCAAAAGCATTTTATGTCTTATGAGCATCTGTGATTTGTTCCCATTTGTAAGGAGCATGGATTCTTGGGTGCAGGGGCTATGAGCATAAACCTGCAAAATTTTGGATATCTAATCTTTTTGTTGTTGTGACAATTTTGTGGCAAATCTTGGGTCCCAATTTTTTTTTCTTTTTTTAAAAGAAAAAAATTTTAGATGTATGTTTGAGCTTTTTCAAAAAATACCTTGTGAAATGCCTATTAATGACTTTTGCTTTATGTTATTTGGCTGATAAATTACCCCTTGTTAAAGAATTGTTGCTCACTATACCTGAGATCTATCTTATATACTTCCCAACACTCTAATAAATGTACCCTTCTTATTTTAATATTAAGAGGCAAATAAATGTTTCAATTGATTATTGGATTCTATCTGTGACCAAGATTAGTTAAGATTCTTTTTCCTTTTCCTTTATTTTTTTTAACTCCAATATTGGTCACCTTTAGCCAAATTGCCTGATCCATGAGGTGATTCGTTTCTCTTTGGATGTTACTCATGCACATACTTAACAAAATCTCAACATCTGAAGCCGATTCCTCGGAGGAGAATGTCTTGATAAAGACTGCAGTTTGGGGAGCCCCAAATCGTAGGCTAATAAAAACCCTTGTTAGTCTTCTTCTATCTATAATTACAAACATGGATTCAAATAATAGTTAGCGGCAGCAGGCTCTGAAGATTCATGGACGCCGCCATGAAAACGGTCATCAACGAGGGAAAGGAAAAGTGATGTTAAGTGTGAAGATGTCGCATCTCTCATGGATGCCACTTCCTTGTGGAATGATATATTTAAAGTTCACTTTTAGTCTGTTTGATATCGAATTTCATGAATCTCCCCCTTCATGGCCCGGCTCAGTTAATGGTAGTACAACGACAGAGGACATCCATTCGTTTGATGGATTGACAAGAATCCCACATGTCATAATCTACTGTCTTCCATTTGATATAGAGGAATAACAATGAGTATTTTGAAAAATGATCAACAATTATACTCATTCCTTCGATCTCCAAAGTTGAGACGACAGTACAAGCACCTTTATCATGCTCCTTCCAACTCCATGAGATGGTTTTTGATCCTGCCTTTTCATCTTCTTCGAATTCTTTCCGTTGATGTAGTTCATTTTTCAATATGCCGATAGATAATCTATAGTGGAGTTCACTCTTTTGCAACTGGATATGCATCAATCTCGCTACATAAGAAAGGGAAATGAGTCTAAGAATTTGACCAAGAAATACAAATGATTCTTGAGTTCTATGTATATTAACATCTAAAAAGTTTAATGCTATTCTGTGTATCAATAAGGTTAAGACAAGAGGCAGGTAAAACTTAGCCTTAACAAAAGTCACATGATCCAAAAGCGTTCTTATTCTAATAGCAGAAGTAAAATTATGACAGCACAATTGAGATTCACCAGAAATTAGATGAAATTTCCAGTAAAAAATTAGAGCTGGGATTAACATATGAGTTATGATATGAGGAAATCACTAAGGTCAAAAGCTAGTTTTCTCAATATGTACATTAACATATTATGAGGATGTTTGGCAATTCCTTTACTACTATCTTTCCAGCTTCTTAACTGTCGAAAAGTGCTTTGAAGAATGTTTCATAAAGTGAATTCTGCTTTTGCTTAGGGCCAAAGGCGAAGTTAAGCTAAAATTCACTAAAATCTCAAACCATCTCATGGATGCATCGAAATTATATCACAACCTTATCATGAAGAGCGTTAGATGTAACATAAGAAATATTCTTCTGACGTGCCAGATTGTGATTTAAAACAGTAATGTTCTGTGCTTATTTTTGCGAGCTCCCACTAATGCTTTTTATCATGTCTATGCTGGTTACCTTGTCATTGTAAAGACTTGTTTTACTACTCACTTTTGTCATCAACTTCTCAAATTCTTTAAATGAAATTACTTCACTGAAAAGCAAAAGCAATCCCAAACAACCTCTTAACTTGTCAAAATGTTTCGGAGTTAAATTTCTAATACCACAAATACCAATAATCCCAAAATGCAGGATCTAGACACATTCATATAAGTTTCCTCAAAGTAAATGGAATGTAAGACACTGTCACACAAAATACAATAAGACAACGTAAGGGAAAAATATAACTTCAAAATCTCACCTATTTCAGCATTTGAATGTCACAATATTTCAATACCAATCTTCCCTTTATAGAGATCATGGAGTTGAGGTACTTCCTTTTCATACTTAACCACAAACTTCTCCAAGAAATACTTCTCCGGACGTATCAACACAGTATCTAACTTCACTTCTTTGTTTATCAAACCCCTCATTGATAACACCTTAACAACGGAGCACCGAGGAATAATCCTATTCTCCAAACTGAACGAGAAAGCCCTGGGGTTCTCAGCAATCGCTCTTGAATTCCACCCCATCTTGTTAACTAAGAAATCCATCGTACTATAGATCTTCTTCTAAGATATGATCATACAATTAGGATACTTCCTAAATGCCATATAGATATCGTCTTTCGACCAACCCCATTTACTATAAGCTTCATAAGACCTAGCCCAAATCATTCTATTACTCTCTCCAGAAACTGCGTGTAAAGCTAGCACAAATGACGATTTCAAAGGATTCAATCCGATTTCCAATACTCTGGAAACAGATTCTCTAAACTCATTACATTTTTGCATAAGCGTCTCCGGAAAATGTGTCAATAACAACTTGATAAACGATTCAGGCACTTTCATCTCCCTTAGAACTTCTACATTCGGAGCTATACTCTTCTCAATATCCTCAAGAAAACCCCATGATGTTCTCTTCAGTGAAGCAGCCACTCTTTCATCAGACAGAAGAATACTCTTGAGGAAATTATAATTAGGAATAATTTGATTCTTCAAACTTCTAGTCAATACTGTAGGGTTTCTGGAGACAATGGCTCCAGGAAAATCCTTTGACATCCCAATAGATTGGAAAAATTTGAACTTTGGCAAAAGGGTTTTCTCTTTGGCTACAAGAATCCCAGGTCTTTTCCTCACAACAGTGGCAATTTGTGTTTTACTAAACCCGTTTTCTTCTAACAGGTCTAAGACAAAATTAGGTTTTTTCAAGTTTTTAAAACGAACTTTCTCAGAAGCAGCAATAGCTGTTTCTTGAGACAACCCACATGAATTTATCAAGTAAGATACAGTGTATGATTTCTTTTTCTCCAATTTCTCAGCAAATCTGGGCTTCTTTTTTCCAGCCCTTAGGGACGTCCCAGATAACCCTACATTTACAAGACTACAAAATTCCATAAGGGTTTGATTTTTGTAGTTTCCTATGAGAATGGGACCATAAAAGGGCTGAACTCTGTAAAGGAAAACAAGTAAAGCAGCTGAATCTGCGACATTTTTTCTGATTTGAGTCAGTTTATTGTGCAGATTAAAAGAAAACATAGTTAAAATAAGAGAGCAGGGCAAATAACTAGAACGCTAACAGAAGATTCGGCTAACACTGAACACAGAAGTCTACCAGCAAAGCTCCATACCCGAATTTTTCGTCCGCGTCGCTCTGGGCGATTTCTCGGCCAAGGGGAAGAAGCAAGGAACAAAAGTATTAGCTA
>JACFYI010003065.1:1024639-1039699 GCA_014898755.1 Handroanthus guayacan | reverse complement strand
TAGGCATGTCTTGGGTATAGGTATTGAAACTTCTTCGAATTAATGGATTGAGTATGATGTTATCAACTTGAAAGTAAAAAAAATAGCTAGGGATGTTTAGAGAGTCAACAAAAACCCTCTATCGGTTAAGATCATTTAGTGGATCAGTGAAAACTTTTCGACACGTAAATCAATTAAGGTTTGAGAAAGAATAAAATTTGTAGAATAAATGATAATAAGTGTGATAGTAAACCTGATAATTGTGTACCTTAAGAATTAATTAATGCATTTCTCTCATTATTAACCTAATGGCTAAAGTAGAGGAGACGTGCGGTATTTTTCACTGGCCAGGTGTTAAACTATGTACTTCAAGTTAGGACACGAATGATGTACATCTTTTTTCATTAACAACAAATACGTAATTTGGATGTTACGTGGCACGTAGTGATGACTAATGATTACTATCATATCAGTATTTAAATGACTCATGAGTCATTTGATTAGAACATGATAATATCATGTTACATAGTCTAAAAATTCAAAAGTTAACTGATAGCAAGCTTTATATATCTAACCCACGAGTAAATTTTGTATTTAATTTTGTCAAAGATAGCATAAAATATTAAAGAACTCTAATATGATTATTGCACATCTATTGATGAGACCATGATTTATATTTTGCCAAACCAAGTCTTAGACCTAATATTGCAACTAAAATCATCATATACATAACAATACACTTGTTTGAACACGAAACATTATTGTCTTAGTGAAGTTATGCCATAATATCATGATTTCCAATCATATATGTCCACAAAATCGAATTGTATACTATATGTATCCTTTTTTGGTGGCAATATAACATAGGTTCCTGAGTTCTTGGGATGTGAAGGAATTTTGTGGGGACATAAACTTATCATATGGACATGACTTTAGCTTGCACATGGCTTAAGGTATCATTCTTGTAGCAGAATTTTCGGATGTAAGGACCAGCTTTTATTCCAAAAAATAATATACAAAAGAAATAATAGAAAATAATTTATGAATACACACGATGACACGAATAAGATATGATACGAACATAGAAATATTGCTTCATATAGATGTCTAATTATAAATTTTAGATAATATAAATATATCTATAAATGGATGTACATAATATTATGCAAGAAAGAATTTATAGAGAAGGATTGTTATTTGCACTCTCATTTTTAATATCTGAACTCGATTTAATATTTAATAATTGATTATTTTGGACTTTTATTTGTTAAACATCAATTATCGGACAAATACGTTTATTTAGTATATTCTTCTTCATATTCATTATTTTCCATCTCGTCTAAAGTCCCTGCAGCAAGAGAGCTTTCATTTCCTGAAATATAAATTTCATATCCTTTATTTTCTTTATTCTCTGTCTATTTTGGAGGAGGAAAATATGGAGAGGAAGAAGAAGAATTTCAATATTTATTGGGCTTATTTTATTTTTATTCCTTCAAGAAACTAGCAAGGCAACATATAGGGAAGACATTAATACTTGTTATGGTGTTGAACAGGTGTCGTGGGTCATACCAAGACCTTGTAACGTGATTTAATTGTTGAAGTTACAATAAACTACTCCCTCAATAGTTTCTTAAAATAGTATTTGACATGAGTAAGCTTAAAAGAGACATGAAATACTCAAAAAATTATCAAAATACATTTAATTACCTCACTCCGCTAAAATCCATGCTTTTTTTATCTCGCTCCTATTCGAATTAACTTCGATTTGAACAAAGAACATGATCCTAGGAGTGTAGATTTGGAATCTTTAAGGGTCCCAGGATAACGTTACACAACCTTGTACAGACGGTAATCCTATTTACTATAAATAAGGGTTCAATCCTTCATTTAATAACTTATCTATTACTGTTCTTTAGCTCATTTCGTTTTTAATGCTCTATTATCTCATCTCATGACCAGAACTAATTTAAACATAAGAGAGTTATTGCATAAGGCCATCTCTGTTAATCTAACGATCTTTGATTTCAGCTCATCACATTTACCCATAAGTGTATGAGATCATTCTTGAACCTCATCAAACATTTTAGACCCAACTTCATTGAATCAAATCTAGACCTTCTACCCATATCTATCTCCTCATCATCATCATCATCATCATCATGCATAAGTACCAAGAGGATCTAAATCAAGTTGCCCTCTTGCAAAGTGATTGAAGTGAAATGACGAAAAAAGTAGTAGCCAAAAACATTGATAGCCATGATATACACGAATATTGTTTCAATTTGATGTGAACAATGGGAATTTTGCCTGTTTTTGCACTAATAAGGGAAGACAAATATGAGATCATAGCTACTAATAAGCAGTCATTTCTTAGATGGAACATGAGAATTTTCTTTTACCCCCATTAAAGGACTTATCAAGGTTTCTCATTCCCTTCGTTTTTCCATATTCGACCTTTACTTTTTTCTTTAAAAAAGGGGACATTTAGACAGAACATTTGGCTTAGCTTATTTGAAACATCTTACAAAATTATGAGGGTGTTTGACATTACTTCTACTTTAAAAAGAACTAATTTTCAAATAGAGAAGTTGAGAAGTCAGTTGTAAAAGCGAGTAATAAAAATTGAGAGTATTTGTAATTAAAAGCTAAAATATATTAAGAAGTTACTAACGGTGTTTGCAAAAAAAGTGATTTCATATATATAATTATATTTTTAAATTTTAAATTATAAAAGTGAAGGTAATAAATTGTTTTTATAATTTTTTTAATTGAAAAATAGAAGTTATAATCCAAACACTTTCGCAAAAGCAGAATATGCTTTTACTTTTAGAGTATAAAAGTAAAGGTAGTAAATTATTTTTATTTTTAAATTCTGACTGATTTTAGCCTAAAATTTGACAGAAACAAAAGTTGTTTTACCAAACACTCTCAAAACCACTTTTCAGTTGTTAGAAGTTAAAAGTTGTTCCCAAAAGCAATGCCAAACGCCCTCTATATATCTTACATAATGTTTGTGAAGCTTATAAAATTTAAATAGTGTTTGGCATTACTTCTATTTTAGAAAGAAGTAATTTTTACGTAGAGAAGTTGATAAGTTAGTTTTAAAAGTGCATAATAAAGTTGAGAATGTTTGTAATTTAAAGCTAAAATTTATTAAAAAAAATTACAGGTGATGTTTGCAAAAAAAGTAATTTTTCATCAGCAGAAGTTAGAATCTAAAAGCACTCCCTGAGGTGTTTTTAGATTTTGGCTGATTTTAACCTAAAACTACTTTTACAAAAGTAGAAGTTGTCTTACCAAATATTTCTAAAATTACTTTTCAGTAGTTAGAAACTAAAAACTGCCTCCAAAAGTAATGCTAAACACTCTCTTAAAAAAAAGTTGTTAAAAAAATGTTCTAGATAAAATAAAAATTTAGAATTTATGAAACTATAAGATATTATTAATGATAATTTTATTATTAATATAATTAAAAAAATAAGATTTCAAGTGTCACTTAGTACTCTTTACATTCGTCAAAAAAGCTTGTAAGCTCTTTCATAGAAAAATTGTAAGTAGGTATTCTCAACATATAGGACACGTGTTAGCTTAATTTTCGTTGAACTGTCCCGTTACCCGTTTAAGACTTGAATCTAGTGTGTACTTTGTATACACGTGCATGATTGGCAGTTTGGTGATAATTAAGTCTTTTACCAACAAGCAGTCACGGCATCTAGTTGTTCCCTTTTTGGTCCACGTCATCAGGTTATTTGGCATATCTTTTTTCCTTTTTTTTTTTAGAAGGAGGCATATCTTTTTATCAAAAGTGGTTAAGCTCGATCATAAATTTCTTGTAAAATTTAAAATTAGGAATCTGTTGAAGTTTTTATATCAATATATATAGATATGGGCCATGTTTATTTCACATAAACTCCAATGTAAATTTATGTGAAATAAAGAGCATGCCAAAACAACACCCAGAGGATTGGATTTATCGGCAACATTTTTCAAATCACTAGAAGTTATATGTATCCTTCCGAACTCTTAGTTTGTTCTCAATGGGAATCCCTCTTCCCAAACTATTTTCGATATCCCTAATATATGTTTACCATACATACTAAGGGCGTGTTTACTTTGGAACGTAGGTATAATGTGGGTTTGAGTTACTAATGATTTAAATGTTGGTTTAAATTAGTAAAATGGATTTAATGTGTTGTTTACTTTGAATATTTATGTTAGTTTATTTGTGTGTTTACTTTGGGTTGTATAGTATAAAGTTGTGTAATTTATTAAATATCCACAATACCCTTCACAATTCTTTAATAAAATATTTAAATAAGTTGGGGTGAGAAAAGAGGTTGCCATTTTTTGGAGGGCAAAAATGTAAATATAGGCCGTTGCTAGAAATCTGGTTTGTTAAACCAGAAAAAAATATGGATTTTCTTAACAACCATTAAACCAATGTAAATGTAGGTTTACAGGCCAGACCCTTAGTTTTTGCCAATCAAAGTAAACAAGGATATATTTTGGTATAAATTATTGTATTGAGCTTTTAACCTTTAAAATAAACATGCCCTAAGAGTTTGGAAGGTTAAAAATTTTCTATTTCGGAGGATGAGGTGAATCCATTTGTGTCAATTAGAATTTGCCACTCCATCAAGAAATACTAGACCTTGAAAACATGGAAGTTCATTAGGATTGTTGGGATCTACATAACCATAAAGTCCAAAACTTAAGACAACAGTTAAACCAGTCAAGGCAAATGAAGATGAAACATTAAGTAGCTTTATTTTTATTTTTTGAGGTGATGTTGAAACTATTATTCAAGTTTCATGAATGTTGTAGTTGTTTGATCATATTCTTTTCTTGCTCTAGTTGGATCAAGTTTTTAGGCCCAAATCCTCTCTACAATTTTTTTTCCCTTTCTTTTTATACTTTCCTGCTCACTGGCATAATGAAATTGCAAAACAAAATATTTTGTAATTATTTTCTATAACTACTTTGTAACCAATTTTTTGAATAAGTTATTTTTGTCCGTTCACTTAATGACGGACCAAAATAACTACTAAAAGTGCTCTTACTTTATTTATAGTATAGATAATAGTAATTCTATACATGATTCCTGTATATGTTTAAAATATTATCTAATATTGGAAAATTGGGGAATGATTGTAGCTAAAAGAAAAAGTATAAGAAATTAAAGTTAGAATTATGAAAATTGGTATCCAGGGTGTTGCTTCGGACATCATATTTCTACTCTTCTGTAATAGTATAAATAAATGGAGTCCATACTCATTTCACATATTCTTTAATGAATTAAACGTCAATATGAATCAAAATTTATCAAAAAAAAAAAAAAAACGTCAATATGAATTATATGTGAAACAAAAGTATAGCAATTCTCGTAGTTAAATTTTATTCATCACATGAAATGGAGGCCCAAATGATAGTTGGCATGAATTTCCAAAAAGGCCCAAAATGTCAAGATTTCCCATAATGCCCAGAATAAGTCCCATAGGTAACAATATATTTCCAATAAGGCCCAATATTTTCAAGATTTCCATGCCATATAAAATGAAACTACATCACAAAAATTGCAATTCTAGTCCTAAACCATAGGACCTTTTTAGATATTAGTCCCTTCAACTGTAAAACTTTGATATAAACCAGTTTCTATGTGTTGCTGGTGATTGGAGATAGGATGACAATAACGCAAGTTAAATTTCGGATTTGACGTCACTTGATCTCGAATAAGATGAGTTCAAAGTCAATAAACGGGACATGATGCAGAATTTGGGACTTTTTTTCCAAGTCCTGACGAGTTCGGGCCAAGGTACGGGACCTAGCTACCTCATACCCTACTCCACGTAAATATATATGCTATATTATATATATATATATATATATGTTACATAATATATTATATTATATGTTATAAAGTCATATAATAAATAATTTGTATACTGTACATATGATATAATATATAATAATTTGGTATTATATATTTCATTTTTGTTTCTTTTTTAATTCTTGGCGGGTTCACGGGTTAACTTGCCAGCTCGACAAGGCCACTCACAAGATGGAGCATTGCATGGGGCGGGATATGGGATGAGCCAACCCCACCACAAACGTGGCCGTTGCTATCCCTAGGTGAATAAATCTGGAACTTCAAATACTTTTTAGTTTCGAACTAGATACTTTTTAGTTTCAATTTCTTATTTATGTAAGCATGTCAAAACAACACTTCGCAGTATAGGACTTTTGAATTGGCATTATTTTTTAACGTCATTACAAGTTATGTGTCTCATTTCAAACTCTTACTTTTTGTATTATTGAAAATCCCTATTCTCAAATTATTTTTGATGTCCTTATGATCTTATAAAAACCAACCTTCTATTTCCGGAGGATCAAATGAACCCAAGTGGGTTTGTCCACTGAATCAAAAAATATACTTAATCTTGAAACCATGAAAGTTGTTAGAATCGTTGGGATTTGACAGCCACAAAATCCAATGCTTACATCATTGGTTAGCCAATCAAGGGCAAACGGAGATAAAGTAGCTTTTAACTGCATATGTGCAAATGTCTAGTTTCATTTGTCACGATCATGTGGATGATTTGACTTGATCCAAACCATTCAATTTTTTCTTAACAGAAGTTAAGGATATTGAATTATTTGAATCAAGTCAGTTCAACCAATCAAACTCACGTCATAATTTATGGATATATTCAGTATTCCAAAATTCCAATAGTTTAATTATGGAGAATACTTTTGACATTTCATATTTTGTCTGCCAAACCGAGCTACTGTGGAAATTGAATTGGATTTCCTTGGTTGATGTCCATAGGGCAAGGTGTTGGAACTATTATTCTTTTTATTTTTATTTCTTTTGAGGTGATGTTGGAGCTATTATTCAAGTGTCAAAGTCTTGTCCTGCTCTAGTTGGATCCAGTTTTTTGGCCCAAATCTCCTCTGCAGTAAATTCAAGTAAAATATCATCATACAATTTTTTAGCCACACACAATTTATTAAAAAAGGATAATTATCTAAATATACCCGAGGTTTATTATAACTATCAAAGCATCCTTTAAAGTTTGAACAATTACTATTATACCTCTATTATTAATTCATTTGATACATAATTATAATTATATATTCCAAAAATTCTGCAATATTACAAATAGGCCCTTTGGATAATGAGTTATAATCGTAATTTTGTGCCAATTTAGGAGGTGTAATTATAATTACGTATAAACTAATCTAACGAGGTATAATGATAATTCATATCTCATTTGGTGCTTTGATAATTATGTTAAATCTCTGGAAATGCAGAGGTCATTATCCCAAAAAAAGCACCATGAAAAAGAGTTTCTAACTATCCCATAAGATTAAGCCAGGATTTTCCACTACGGCAAAAGTCACCAAAAGTAGACTTAAGCCAAAATTACAACATTTGACAAAACCATGTGAAGCCCTTAATTACAACTTCCTATAGCTTCACTTGCAGGATCATGCTATAAGCATATTACATAGTACTATTTAAGGTTGCTAGAACCAAATAGCTCTAGCATTAATAAGCCTTTGCTTTAATGATCCATCAACATGAAGGGAAATCACATCCTTAGCTGATCCAACAAACTCTCCACCAATAAACACTGCCGGGACGGTGGGGTTGCAGCCCAACCCTCTCAAGGCCCGCTCCATTTCCTTCCCTCTCGAGTCTTGATCAAGTTCATGAACTGCAGGGCTCGCCCCTAGTTCATAGAACAACGCCTTTATGCTATGGCACATGCAACACGAGCTTTTCGTGAAGATTACCGCAGCTTTCTTTGATGCTAAATCGCTTATTCTGTCCATTGGTTTTGCTAAATGCCAAGTGTGATAGTAGGTTATAGGTGATGATAGTTTGGTGCGGCTTGTTTGTGGTTTTGGGATGTGGTGATCTTTATTTATAGAGGATGGTTGATATGTAGTTGTGGATTGTGATAGTTCTAGCTTGAAATGGAAAGTTGGGAATCCCTTAAAGATATTTGCTTGGATAAGAAAAATGGCACTTGATGACCTCTTGAAGATGACCTTGGTATAAAATATGTGTCACCATGAATCTTCACGTGGGCGTGGCTGATTACCGAAATGGTATTAATGAAAAGAGGATTCCCGTCCCCTTTGTTAGGTTAGGATCTTCATTGGTTAGTAACAATCTAGCTATACTCAGACAAATGAGAAAAAGCTATACGTTCTCTTCACGTTAGAAATTGATCTATCAATAGGAAAAATATACTCGCTATTACTATATCCTTTGTTGGTTTTTGCTTTCCAAGCTTTACTTTTTCAAGCCTACACTGAAACAAATCAAAAAAGACGCATGTGTGCCTCCACGTGTACCTAATCCTATAAATACAATAAATTCACTCATTTTTACTGTAAACAAGTATTGTAACATTTGTTGCTATTTAACTCTTCAAACTTCACTTTTTCAAGTCTACGCTAAAACAAATGAGAAAAGACGCACGTATTCCTTCCACTATTTGGTTCCATGAATAGGAGTAGTACACAATTGCTATCTACTCTGAACTCTTATATTTTCGAGATCTAAACTGACTCAATTATCAGAGTCTTCACTAGACTATACCCAAACCCTCTAACCTTCGGGGTTAGATCGCACACGCGCAAGCCCGATCTCAGCTAGAGTAAATTAAATCTCCAACACGTGAATCAGACCCTTTATGCTGCAAACAAGTTGACATCTAGTATCCAAACTTTCCGTACACAAGAAACAGTTATAAGCATTATTCAAAGGAATTTAAGTGTTTTTGGATTCTGATCATTATATGCTGTCAATAGTTTAAAATAGCATTTGCAGGTGTTCAAAGGGCAACAAGTTTGGAACATATTCTTTGTCTCATAGGACAAACTAATATTATTGGGCAAATGAACTTATATAAAGGAATGTCACTAGAAGAAATGGGGTATGCTATAATTCTATAAAATGTTAAAGAATATCATGATTTGTGATAATATTCTCCAAATTGAAGGAACCATCTTTTTCACCACAACTAGTATACTTTTATAATGTCAAACCCTAGAAAAACTATATATTAATTAAAAATACCGGATAATGTAGCATCGAAACGTTTATTTTTTCCTCCTCGTCGATCCCTTAACCATTAACTTAATTATCCACATTTTTGCGAAGATGTTTCATGTTAGTTAGATATTGAACATGATCGGGATAATTGTAAATAATTGTCGTGTTAATTAATTAATAATTATTTAACAGTTGAATTCTTGGAATTTCAAGATTTTGTACTTTATTCTTCCTAGGGCTTCTGTTGTAGGATCCTGAAAGGCTGATGTGTAAAACTATAAAAGGATAAGGGACTTATCCAATGCATTCCCACTTTAGAATCTCACAAATTTTTGCAAAGTTATTGCTGAGGAGATTTAACATAAACAAGAAAACAACATTAGTTTTCTCGAAAACACTTGTGATAATATCACAAGTTTAGAACTAACTTAAGATCATGAACAGATTATTCACTCAGATTACTTTTCCAAAATGATCAGACTATCAAAATTTTCTTCTTTTTTGGATGATCAGACGAAGAAAAGAATCCTAGTTGTAAAGTTTTAAAATGGCATAATGCTTGTGATACACTTGTCATCCAATATCTCTATTTGACCTATTCAGATAGCGGCCTTTCGTGATTCTAGTTGCCATAACGCATCTTTTAAGCATCCTTTGTGTCAATCCATATGTCGTCTTTTATCTGAATTCATCACATTTTCGTTGTGAAATCATATTATGTAGATATATATTCATAAAGTTAATAAAATGCTTCATTTTTGTGTATCATTGGAGGATCAATAGATCAAATGGCATTTGCTGATAATGAAAGCATTTATGGGAAGCTTATTCTTGAAAATCTTGATAAAAGTTGCCATATATATAATCCCTTTTGGGAAGTAGATTATTATTATTTTTCTTAATGCAATATTAACTAATTCAACTTGGGCTGAATTATGCTTCCTTTGACATTTTTAGGGGTGGATTAGAGGGTTGTCATGACTAGAAATTGAGATGTTTTAACTATGACTATGAGTAATAATAATATCCTACACCAAACTATTTTTAAGAAGTTTCCTAAGGGCTTTGATCCTTGCATCAAAACAAACCATGTTAACGTAGATAGTGATGGTACTGCATAGCTCAAAAAATAACCATCACTGCAGTACTAGCATACTGATGAACAAATTTCGGGTCGAAAAAGAGCGATTTGTTCATAAAAGCATTCATTTAATATATAATCCTAAATAAAAACCTCATGAATCAACAAATCTTAGAAATAGAGAAAATAAATCAACTGCATAGGATGTTTTTAGCAAGTGTGTGCAGTAGATGTAATACATTTCATAATTAATGTTTCTAAGTATTTTTCCGAAGAAATTCAACCTAGTTATTTTAATTGGTTCAGATGACATGCAGTCTATCTATTTGTTAGTTATTTTCCATCCTTTTCAATTCATAATGCTTGTCACGCATAGGGTATTGCAAGTGCACCAATTCTAGCCGAACAAACAACACTTTCAACAGAAATCAGTGGCATCACACTAAGATAAATCACTATGCAGTTTAGAATTCTCTCTCTAGATTGTCACTTTAACAGTAGGTGTGCTCATCGCTCGGCAATGCATCCAGCATTGATACATTGCGGGGATGCACTTAATACCTTTTCCTTAGATACAACCAGGGCTCTGCCTCTATTTGACTTTGTCTGCTTTGAAGACTATGGAGAAGGCTTTTGATATGAGAAGAAACAAACAAGCAAGAAACATAACAAGAATTGCTGAAATGTTTTAACTAGTCTATTAGTCATTGAAACAATGCTTCTTCAATAAAGCACTAAACTGATACAAATGCATCATCCAAGATTTTCTACTATCCCAGGATTGTTAACTCACATTTAAGCTTGTTGCAGAATCGATACGAGTTAGTTACAATCGCCACGTTGATAGCTGGCATTTGCCACATGAAGAATCTATAAATACATTTCTAGCATAGGTTGTTATTTGTCTTTTCTCTCTTTTGGTGTAATTGTTGCAGAGCCTTTCTTCTTCTATCATCTCTGTATTGTTGGTTGGTATTTGGAATTATTTCAAGGTTGATTTTTGCTTAATTCAATTATCAAATTTCCAAGCTTACCTCTTTTATGTCTAAGCACTATCAGCTCTAGTGAAGCCAGTCTTCTCTTTGATGACGTGAATGTCTTCGCAAGCAATGTTTCCATTTCATCACACCTTAAACATAATGTGTCCATCCAACTGTCAAGAAATTGCCCAAGAAGATAAAGCAGAATAGTTTCTCTTTGCCTCTTTGAGCAGCAGCGTTTATCTTTGATAGACTTGAGGTTAACGCTTCATATTAGAAGCAAAAGTTGTTCATATGTATAACTATCTATACCTTAGTTTCATACCTAAGTAAGCTAGCAGGTTGCAAAGCTCTGGCAGCAAGCACTTTCTTTCTAATGTTTGGATCATTAGAAGTACACAATTATTTTAAAAAAAAAAAGTGAATGTCGAATATAGTTCTATGAAATCACATTAACTCCGGAAATGCTAATAAAATACAGTAACAAACAATACTAGCAACCACTTCATAGTGTATGCAAAGCATCCTCACAGGTGTTGGAATGTTAGTGTTAGAGAGAGAAACTCTTAAATATACTTCTATTACTTGAATTTTTCTTAAACGGTTTACAGATGAACTCCTACCTTCTAATTATACTGTCCTCCTCTTCAAATGGATGAGGGTGATCTATTTGACTTAACAACCTATATATAAAACACTTCCACAGTATTTATAATAATACCTATTTTTACAAGTCTAGTCTAGAACCATATTTTAGAATTCTATACGACTCTATAATATTCTACTAGTATGAAGATCATTCTAGAGAAAGTAAATTTTATGGCTCCTCAAATGTTTGCCAAAAGAGCGGGGCATGACATCATGCTTTCTTTCAAAGACTAAAGGCGTGTTTTTTTATGTCAATAGAAGCGCTACTTCTCATAAACACGACCCATGGTCATACCCAAAATTATATCCACATCGTACTCATTCTATAATTCCTTTTATATATATATATATATATAGATGGGTACATATCCAAGTTGATACTTATTGAAATATTCGGTAAAATGAATACCCATGCACTAGAGGTTGTCAATGGGGTGGATTTCTAATCAATTTAAAATTTTCAACGGATAAGATTCAATTATAAATATTTGTAACTAAAATAGGTGGATTGGATATAGAATTTAAGTACTCTAATTCGTTTCGCATTGAAATTCTAGTCATACTTCTTTATTAAAACAATAATTATATATATGATACTAATAAAAAATTTTAAACAAAAGTTAATGTACATGACCTTATAATTAATAATTTAGAAATTTATATCTTTGTGAAGCATTTTATTTGTTAAAATAACTTATATTAAAAATGTAATCAGTTATTTGTTGTTATCGTGTCAAATTTTGAATCTTTACAAGATTTCAACTTGATATTAATGGATCCAGTAACACTTTTTTGAAAATGTCGTAGACCCCATACATTTTCAAGTAAAAGAGAGATATCACATCTCATAACCAAGAGGCTATGAGTCTAATACCATTAGCTGATTTTTTATACTAAATAGTAGTTTTGATTGATTTTTTATTGTATTGAATAACTTTCTCTTGAGGTGTTAATCTTCGAATGTTATTATTGATTTAATATATTAATTGTTTAGATCTAGAACAAAAACAAGTAGCCCATTTAGACCTCAAACTATATTCTTGAATCGAAACGCAACATTAAAAGTCAAAATTACTAAAAAGTCCTCGCTATTTTATCAAAATATTTAATTTGAGATATTAACTAAAATACTTTTAACCCCCTGGTCCCAAAAGAAAGTCATGCGACACGTTGGCATGTTAAGAAAGGAAAGATGGTCCTTAAACACATAATAATTAATTTAAGACCCCTTTAAGATTATGTCTTTAATCCATCTCCTCACATAATGGGATATTAATTGGAATAATTAATAAAAGTTATATGAATTTATCCACATTAATAAAGTCCCCACTAACATTTTTTTTAAAAAAGAAATCCACCCACATCTCATCATGATCATAATACGCTTCCTTGAGAGGTAGAGATTCTTGATTAATTATCTAGGTTAAAGGCTAATTAGGTTTTAATTAAATTATGCAAAAAGTAGGAGTTCCTTTACAAAAAGATTAATTAGTTAATTTCCACCTTTTTTAACGACAAAATAACCGACATTGCGATGCTTAAACAATCCCTTTTCCACTAAGAATCACATGATAAGGATATTTGCAGTATTTTTCAAATTTTAATACAATAACTATTTGATAAGAATATTTTCTGAATTTAACACGTATATCTATACTATATATAGTACCAGATCCTTAGTGGTACGTTGTCATGTTATGCTCCTAAAAGCCCTTAAAATACCACAACCAGCTAAAATGTCAACTTAATCTTTTATTATAGATTATATATATGTGTAATTATATTGAATATACTAATCATATTTTTATTATAAGATAGACAAAAGATTAAGTGCATATTATACCATAATATTTTTTATTTTTTTATGTACACGCACCGAGTGTGCACGACATGCTAATATATATAAAGACAAGAGTATCCCACCAATGAAAAGCCATATCCATGTCTCCAACCGAATTCAACCCACCTTCTGACACGAGATCTGAACTATATAATTATCTGCATAACATCGAAAGATTGTGATATTGGAACTTGATATGGTACATTTACACCATTGTTGTTTTGTAAAAACCTCCAATCATCAATAGACAAAATGATTCATCTATGTTGTCCCAACTTCATCCAAGAATGATTTTGATTTTTTTTTTTTAATTCCTGTTAACCTAAGTATTGAAGAGTTTCCTTTCAAACTTTCAATAATCCTGACCTTATTTTTATTTTAGATTTAAAAAAAATGCTTTTTCTTATTCTTCTTTTTCTTTTTCTTTTTCTTCTTCTTTCTTTTCTTTTCTTTTCTTTCTTTCTTTTCTTTTCTTTTCTTTCTTTCTTTCTTTTTTTTTAATTTAATTTTTTTTTCCTTCTTTCTCTTCTTTGCAATTGGACCCTTTCTGTTTCCTTTAAATGGAAAGGGAGAGGAATCTAATATAAGGGAGCAAAGCAAGCTGCCAAATGTGGATAAAATCAAACATCTTTCCCAGATCAGCTGATGCTCAAATTGACCCCCAATGTATGTATAAAATATATATAGATATATACACACACATATATTTTTTCATCTATATGTAGATTATATATAAGGTAAGATATCTTTAATTAATTATTCTGATGGTATATGTTGATATATTATGTCTAAAATATCCTTAATATTAATTAACTCACCATAATCTCACATCCCAACGAAAAATCATAAATCATTATTATCTAGATATTAAATTATGTGTTTATTATATTAAATGTATTAATCATATTCTATTTACTCATTACATAGAATGCATTATATTTTAATATTAGCAAATTCATATTGATTAATTTTATGTGCATGCATCGAGTGTGCAGTAAATGCTACTATATATATAGAGGAAATTGCAAATTTAGTCCATCAATTATACCCTTTTTTGATTTTAGTCCATTCTTTTTCGGGGTTAGCAGTTTTAGTCCTTTTAATTTCAAAATTTCGCACATCTAGTCCATTTGTTCGTAATTTTGGTCCATTGGGCCACGAATTTTGAAATTGAGCCCGGATTTTGCACAGTCACCTCCAATCGGGCCAAAATTTTGGGGGTTTGACGACACGTGGCATACGCTGCCATACCATTTAAGGAAAAATTGCAAATTTGGTCTATTATCTATTGCCTCTTTCGATTTTGGTCCATTATCTTTCGGTGTATGCAAAATTGGTCATTCAGCTCTCAAATTTTTGCACATTGCATCCTTTGTTTTTGCAAAACTGGTCCATTGGGCTATGAAAGTTAAAATTGAGCCCGTAAATTGCTGATGTGGCTTCAATTGTGCCTGAATTTCGGGTT
>JACFYI010003065.1:988373-1007810 GCA_014898755.1 Handroanthus guayacan | reverse complement strand
CTCCTATAAGATGCTAGTATCTTATAAATTCCAAAAAAGAAAGGACAGGTGCAAGGAGTTCGAGAGTTAATTTTGATATGTTCACGTGTTCCTTCAATTTCAACCATATTAATTACAGAATTGCCACTTCTAATATCTTATAAGTTACAATATCTTATTTTATCCAAACACTCCAACAACTTGTTTTTAACTCCAAAAATCTCTTATAAGATGTTTCAATTAAGTTTAGCCAAATACCCTCTTAATTTACAAAAGAACATATTGAAAAAAATAAAGTCTAGACTACTTTCCAACTAAATGTCAAGAACAATAAGTAAGTGACTACCGAGTAAGGATTCCAGTTTGGAATGGGAACGACTCCGGGGAGCAGCATCGGACCATAAGCACCAGCTAAATATGAACCAGGCAATAAAGGAGGTCTGGCAACCCTGTAGCCGGTTGTTGAGCTGTCATATTGCTCAGGAGAAGGAGAGGGAGAAGAAAGAGACTGCATCGTCGGATAAAATGGACGTGCAGATGCTGGGATAGGTGTACCAGCTGGTTGAGGATGATCGAATTTACAGGTCATACCAAACTTGCATTGCCCCGTTTTCAAATAATAGGAGCATTCTTTCTCACCCTGTTGCAAAGGATGCTAGCATGACCTCAGATGGCCTTATAAAATAAACTTAGAAATAAACACACAAACATCAAGAACATCGACTGCATACATAAAGGAAGTTCCAATGATGATTACCGGTCGTAATGGATATCCATAAATATTTAAAGGTGCATTGATCAATGAGCCACCACCATTCTTGGGGTGGTTAAACTTGCAGGATGCACCAAATTTACAAGTCCCTGTTCTTAAATAGTACTGCACATTTAGGGAAAAAAAATCCAACAGTAAATAAGAAAGCAACTGTGTTGCTTTGATATCGAGCACTAATTAGTTAATTAAACAAAATCCAAAGACATTCTACAATCAAAATGGCGTAAATTAGGTAAAATTACTTTGAAAAACTCAAAACCAGAATACAGAATACCTGACACGCAGGCTCCCCTACTCGCTCGGGATACTCTGCCCCTCCCAACTGCACAACATCCCCAACATGGTGAATAATGAAACCACATCCCGCAATCATAATTTAGACAAATATTAAAAACCCATTGCATAAGAAAGAATTTCAAACACCCCTCTGTTTTGCAAAACAAAGAATTAGTTAGAAAAACAATAATGCTGTCGTGATAATGATCAGGGATCAACAGCAGAAAACAAATTTCAAAGATCCCTCGGTTTTGCAAAACAAAGAATAGCCAAAAAAGAATTGCTAAATCACAAGACCTGTCATAAACAATCATCAGTCTTATGAATGATCATGGATCCATAGAACTAGAACAGAGCTCAAACCAACATCAAGAATGCTCAATCCCACCCACCAACACACTAAAACAGAGAGTAAAAACAAGTGAACCCCAATATTTTTACAACCACCGACAAAAACAAACAGATACAAAGCAGTAAACAAGAAGCTTGATAAGATTAATTATACATAATGCTGAATATATAATGTGGTCCAAAATATACTGTGGGGATTGGATCCCTCATTGATAAACATCATCAAAATCCTTGCAGCAGAAGTATTTAAATTTAAATTTAAATTTAAAAAGAAAAATAATCGTAGACAGTCGCTCACCGAGCTGCTGCGATCACGGGGGTGATTGTACCGGCACTTGGCGCCGTACCCACAATAGCCGGTTCGCATATAGTACGCGCAGTCGGGTAAACCCGGTCTCTCCGGGTACACTTCTGTGTCCCACAAATTTAAACTCCGCATCGATTCTACGTCACAAACACATCAATCACATTATCAGGAAATCTCCCCCTGTTACTAAAACCCTAAAAATCTCACAATGTTACCCCATAAATTCAAAAAAAACCCGAAATTCAAAATCCAAACCCACCTCCCAAACCGGTTTCTTGAGCCCATTCTGGCTGCTGCTGATCCCCATAGAACTCCATTCGACTACACTATTGCCACACACCATAAAAGGGCAAAACAAGTAACCAAAGAATCAACTTCTATACACTACTTTATTCTTTCTCCCTCTAATGATCGGAGATTTTAATGATCAAAGAGTATTCTACTATGTTCCCTCTCCGGTTCCCACGAAAGAAATTTTTCTAACAGTGAGATTTTGAGAGTTTTTGCCCTTTTTCCCTTTTTTCGTGTACAGTGTCTGATTCTTGAATTGAAAGTATGCTCGTTCGTACGTCTGGTATTTAAGCGCTCTCCCACTCTCTCTCTCTATCTCTATATGTTTTTTTGTCAAAAAGACTGCCCCTCTCTCTCTCTCTCTCTCTCTCTCTATAGAGTTTGGTCTCTGTTTGATTGCGTACCCGCCAAAGTGTGTGAGAGAGAAGGGGGCGGGGTAAACATTAAACGAACAGTTGGTCCAACCCTCCAACGTATGGGCTTTTTCGAGTTTTTCCTAACGGAGTCTTCCTCAAAAAACGGGGTTTGTCGAATCACGGCCGTAACCGACACTACATTTGCCGCCAAAATTACTTGTTTGTCCTCCAATGTATTTTTATACTGATAGGTATAGATACCAACAACTCCTTGTGCTGTATTTGTACAAGCATATCCCCTCATTTGACCGTTAAATTTCGTATTTTATGAGCAGTTGAAAATATTTAGGTTTTTTTTTTTAATAACTTTATAATTTAATTTGTATGATATAACCCAATTTTTTATTTTATAAGAAGTAAATTACCGACCTACAATAGGAAATAGTGTAATTAAATGTCAAACTTGTCAACTTTTGACATTATAAGATTTACAGCACCAAATTTATAATATTTACATGTCGCCGACTTCTATTAGAGTTTTTTTTGTGGAAATTACTGATATAACTAATTTCGGTAATCAAATTTACGTGGACTATAACAAAAGAATTTGTAAATGCACTACTTTTTACTCCTTGTGTTATATATTGTGTTGCACATTTGTGTCATGTAGTCAAATTTAACTAATATTAGTATCAAAATACATTAAAAAATAATATTGCATTCAAGTCTATTCAAATGCGAAGATTGATATATACCATGTAAACTAGTAGTTGACACAGCCATTGTATCTATTTTAAGTAATTTTAGGTTTTTATTTTTGTTATTTTTCTTTAATGCTGGTTTGATCATTTTGTTTCTACTGTTTAAATTATTAATTACGAAAATTTGGAGAGAAGGTTTTCTTAATTTCAAAATGAGAAGTATGTTATTTAAATAAAGTATCTTTTAAGTGAAATCTCTTTAATTGACCAATAAAAGAAATAATTAATAAAAGTCGGTATTATCATTATTATTTTATGTTGGATAATATATTATGAAAATATAATAATTAAAATATTATTCATTAATATCTAGAGGAGATATGATAACTCAACTTTGATATATAATCCAATAAATTGAAGTGTTTTTCAAAATATGATGAAAATTATCCATTAAATAGTCGGCACAATTAAATTTGATGTTGCTTTGCTTCCTCGAATATTAACATCCTAATATACTATAAATTATTTTAAAACTTATGTGAGTTGAACCTCCAAGAGACCTTAAACAAAACACAAATACTCATAATGAATATTATATTTCAGATGATGTAAATCAATTCTCAATCGTAGTGAATGTAACTTAGTCCTACATTATTTTTACTTTATATTCTTACCTTATTACATCATTGTAAACCTAATTTGACTTAGACATCTAACGCCATTAATGAAATTCTTCTCTCTATGATCAAGTTCAATGAATGTTATGAAATATCCAAAATTTACCTAATGTCTGTAGGCTTCTTAATTGTAACTTGCCCAGTAAGTTTACGAATTCAGTCCACACAGCTACAATACGCTATGATATAATTATCCCATAGTATTTTGGTAGTTGAACTCGTAAAATTAATTAATTGCAAATCATTTTTAAATTGAGGATGAATCAAACATTTTGCACATTGATATGACCAAAATAGATACTAATTAAGTACAATTATTAAATTACAACCTCAAAAGTCACACACACAAACCCCTCACAAATTATAAAGTTTTGACCTAAAAATCAATTGGACAAAATAGTACTTAATGGAAAGAATTATTTGAAGGCATGATAATTGGTGTTGGAGGGACACTATTGGAATTTGGATATTTCTTTTTGGTATTTTGTTTGTTTGGTACCAAGTACTTTTGTCTTATTGTTACCTGTCTTTATTGCATCGTCAGCTTTTAAAGTTAAAAGTAGTAGGTGCATTGAATGGGCAGTGGAGGTGTAGGGGTGGAGTCCTGTGACTCCGACTTTTCTTCAAAATATTAAATGTCAAATAATACAATAATATTTGATATATTTTTTTAAAATTAATATGGTAAAGATTATTATATTTTTAATTCTATTATCTTTGTCATTATTTAATTTTGGACTTTTCAACTGAATTGTTCCTTAAAGTTAGTTCTGAGTAGAGAAATCTGATTTCATCATCAAAAGGTCTTCAATGAGCAAGCCCCTAACACCCTTAATGTTTCTTTTTTTTTTTTTTTTGCCCGTAATTTTAAGTCTTGAATTACTTGGATCATTGTAGCACTTGAAACACTATTCAAAGATTAATTTGACATGAACTTATTCATTTATCATACTTGAATCCAAAGTCAAGTTTTCATTCTTTATTAAGTTAATTACATCTTACTACTCTCTAAGATCATGAAACTACTAACCATTACTTTCATTGTTTGAAAATTACAATTTAACCCCCATAAATTTGCAAAATTACTAAATCATCCATTTCGTTAGATTTTTTTCTCGAAAACTACTGATATCCTTCAATTTTTCCATTGCACTAACTACTCATTATATCTCTGTACTTAGCCATTGTGGTTTTAGAGACTAAAATTGGAGAACGTCATCAATTTTTCGTCAAAAAATATAATGAAATGGATGATTTGATAATTTTATAAACTTATAGGAGTTAATTTATAATTTTTAAACCTCGAGGGTAGTACTTGGTAATTTCACAATCTCAAAAGATAATCAAATGTAATTAACCCTTCTTTATTTGATCAAAATTGAAATTCCCACAAAAGTAAGATAGTAATAACATAATCACCTATTCTTTTAGAAATCTACAATAAATAGTTACATCAATATATAGTGGTATAAATAATTGTGCATCTAATAGAATTTGCTATTAAGATCATTCACTCTTAACATTGTTTTCCTTCTCCTGTATAGGAAGTTTTTTTTTTTTTTTTTTTTCCTTCCCTATAAAGATATAAAGTTATGAATATAATACACTTGAACATTAATCAGAAATATAATAAAAGAAACAATTGGGAATAGATTATAATTTAAATTTGTTGCATATAAAATGAGAGACGAAGAGATTTTTGTTTCCTTAAGTGCCCTCGATAAAAAATAAAAAATGAGATCAATGATAGTGGGATAATTTTGTCACATATACCATAGGTTGCGCATACAGTGGCGAGCGGTCTGCGCATATCAGGGTCACATCAAGTACTGTACACAATAAATGTGGTTGGCCTATTTATTTCATTCCGGTCCATCCCGCACATTAATTATTTACAACTTATAAACCCCACCCCCACCCCACACCCAATCCCTTCCATTATTTAAAAAAGAAAAAAAAAATGTGTGACACAAGGACTTTCCAACTTTATTCCAATTTTTCTAAATTAAGAATTCAAGCTAATGAAAGTATATAGTTAGGGGTGCAATCAAGTTGAGTTGAGTCAAAAGTGGGAAATTTTTTGAGCTCGAGCACAATATATATATATATATATAATTGATGTTCACACAAAATTAAAGTAAGAAAAATAAAAAATTTTTATTGCTTCTTCGAAATTTGTGAAAGAATTTCTCCACTAATTTTATGAAGAAATTAAGATTTTTTTTACAAGTATGAATTTCCTTTCTCCCTCGTATATCTTTTTTTTTTTTTTTCCTTTTAGACTTCTAGTCATATACGAACTCTATCTCTTGGTAACTACCTACTAAAATCATTACATCTGTTATGATTCCCAGGTTGCCCACGTTTCTGTGTTGCTAGGTCAGTTAAACTGGTGAGTTGGTCAAACTGCTACCTGATTTGTAGGGATAATGAATAAACCATTTTGAGCTTTGCAGGATTATGTAGGTGGGGCTGTTAGGCTAAACTGATGCGATGCTGCTGGGGCGGACCTGATGCGATATTGCTAGGCCTAACCTGAAATGATGTTGTTTGGCCCTTGCTGGGCCAGGCCTGATGCGATGCTGCCCGCTGGACCCAAAGTGATGTTGTTGGGCTAGACCTCAGAGGAATTCAGGCCACCACTTATTTTGGTATTGGGCCGAATGTCGTATTGTCCTTGGTTATTGAGCCTGTTAGGCCAGGCTTGATAGAGCTTTTGATGGGCCAGACCTGATATGATGCTGCTGGACCAGGTATAAAACAGCTTCAGGTCTGCTTGATCTCTTGGGCTGTGCTTTCGTCCATAAAGTGTTAGGCTATTGGGCCTAAGTAGCGTTTTTCTTAAAAGTTAGGCCAGGTATACACCAATAATGCTCAAGTTTGATCAGTCTATTTTTTTAAGCTTGAGATCGACTTGATGAAATCTTGAACTCAGTTCAGCTTGTTTCGAGTAAGATTGAATTTTCAAAAAACACTACAAGTTCATACTCAAAAATTTTAATTTAATAAATTATTATAATTAATTAAATTATTTTAAATTAAAAATAGAATATAATATTTATGTTATTTGTGAGATATATATATTAGTGATAATATTAGCATAGTTATAGGTACTAGGTAGCTTGAGGCAACATTTGAGCTTGGTTCATTTTATTTGCAACCCTGTATATAGATAATATCTCCCTCATTTATTATTTTAGATAATGTATGCCGGAATCATAGTGAAGGCAAGTAGACTTTTATATGACAACAAATCTAATCGTTAATTCATTTTTATTGATGTTGCATATGAGAATGACTACTGTGTGATTTTTTTCATACTTTTTGATCAGTGACTGGTATATAATAATTTTGGCCCACGTTGATGAATTAAGGATATGAGACTCGTATATAGATTCATTTCTCTTAACAATCATGTGAGAGATGATTATTTTAGGACAAAGTTTAACGAAATAATATTTTGATATATTTGAACTTATAAATTTAACTAAAGATTTGGTCGTTATTCTGAAAAAAGAAAAATAAATATAATAGTCAATATATTTTATATCTTTTAAATGAGAATTATGCATGACAATATTTTTTTATAAATTATTTTATTTTATCCAATCAAAATGAAAAATTGATAATAAAATCAATATTACTAAAGGTTTTACATAGTTAATCAATATTTTTAATATATTAATTAATAAATTGTAATAATAAGTTTATAGAATACGAAATCCTGCGGAAGAAATTGTCGAAACGAGGCAGTTGTCTGTCCACACGCTTTAGCCTCCACCTCATGGCCCTTATCACCCGCAACCTTACGGTTTCGAATCTTCGCGGCCCGCCTTAAAATCGCTAATTTATTAGCACGATTTATTTGAAAAAGGAAAATAAGAAACGCAAGGTGCAGCACTCAAATAAAACATACATCATTAGCGCGTTTATCCAAACATTTCAAACTCAGCCGCTAGCACGATGAACAGTTTAACGGCGGGCTTCACCGCTCGATTCTCCTCCCCCGCCGCGCACTTTCCGTTACGAGGTCGCTTTTCGAGGCGTTCGTTCTCGATTCAACCTTCTGTAGGCCGTTGGCATTCCAGAAGATGCGTATGCATGGCGGTAATTACTAGTTCTCACAATTAAATGAATGGTTTAAGTTCGGGGGAGAAGATAGGGTTGGAGGAAGGGACCCTTTTATTTGTGTTTTCTACTTCTCTCATGGTTGTGGTTGTTATTCTGCTTCTGATGTTTTTGGTGGAAAATGTAGGAACCGTATTTAATTACGAAATTGGAGTCCGCCGAGAGAACGTGGAAAGAATTATCGGTATGAAGTGGACTGCATTTTCTCTGTTGAATGAGTTGGAGTGTCCTATTAGCATTTTGTGCTTTTGCTTTTGAGTAGCTTGTGGGGTCTGATTATAGTTTTGGTGTATTTTCAGGATTATTGATACTATTTTGGTTCTGTGGTTGCTAAAGTATTTCTGTATCCAATGAAGTATTTAAGTTAGTTAGAGCTTGTGAACTAACTTATTTATCTTATATGTTAGAGTTTCTTGATCATAAATTAGCTTGAAATGCTGATCGTGACAATAAATGCAAATACTATGATCTTGGAAGTTAAACTGGAGGAAGTCGAAGAACTTCTAGATCTTATTATTTAATAGCTATGGTTATGGAGTATTAGCATCTCTGGATGTGATTTTTGTGTTATACTTGTAATCCTTCTTGAGTATTTTGCCAATTCAAGGGAACTCATTTATTTAGACTATGAAACTGAACTCTAGGTTAAACTGGCCGATCCAGATGTAGTCTCAAATCCAAGTGAATATCAGAAATTAGCACAGTCTTTGTCAGAGCTTGATGAGGTACCACTTCCTGAAAATCTGCCGAGCTCTGTTTTCCTAGTATATTGTTATTCACTCCATACACGTGATTATTGTTTCCATTAACAAATTCATAATGAACTTCTTGAACTAGTAGGTCGTGTCAACATACAGGAACTTCAAGGATTGTGAGAAGCAATTAGAAGAAACCAAAGGTTGGTTTCCTATTTCCTTGATAATACATGAAACGGGGAAGTAAAATTGAAAGCCTTCCGCTCTGTTTACCTTGTATATATCTATTTACTGAAACTTTGTTTACATTAAATTAAGCTATGGCAAAAGAGGCGGGTAATGATGAAGAGATGGTCGAGATGATAGCTTCAGAAATGGAAATCTTAACCAAGCAAAGTAACGAGCTTGAAGAGAGGCTAAAGGTTTTCTAATCTCCTTCCACTGGGTTAATTATTTATTAAACTTTGTGCAATTTCATTGGCATTCTTATAATATCAATCCACTAAAGTTCTCCTCCTTTCATCTCATAATAATATAGCTCTTGCTACTTCCAACGGATCCTCTTGATGCAAGAAACATAATGCTTGAAGGTAGGCTATGCTTCTTTTCCTTTAAAGTTATTTTATTTTATTTTATTTTATTTTTTCAACTAAGTGTATATGCCGATGATGCTTTATGATCGACCTGCCTATTGAAGATGAGTGCAATTTCTCACTTTCTTCTATGTTGTGCTTTTGTCACTCTGGTCTTATTTGGCATGAGTTACTAAGGTGTTTGATGTCCTCATTTACAGTGAGGGCTGGTACTGGTGGAGATGAGGCTGGACTTTGGGCTGGTGATCTTGTAGGTACATGTTTCCTTTGTTCCTCAGAATGCATACGTTTTCACTAGAACATCCATTAGCATGAGTATAAAAACTAAGTCTATTCTACCTTCTCAACATATTTTAGGTACGCATGTATCAGAAGTATAGCGAACGTAATTCTTGGAAATATACCCCTGTCTCAAGCTCTGAGGTAATCTAAAACGGTATGCTTAAAAGTTGCAATGCTAAACTTCGCAAATAGCTTAATAATCTTCTGCTTTTAAGGCTGAAAAAGGAGGATATAAGACATATGTAATGGAGATAAAGGGGAAACGTGTTTATAGCAAACTGAAGTACGAGTCAGGGGTCCATCGAGTTCAGCGTGTTCCGCAAACAGAAGCCCAAGGTCGTGTTCACACATCTACTGCAACTGTTGCTATCATGCCAGAGGTAACTTCTTTTCTAATGTGACTGGGCCATCTTATGTAGCATGCCCTTTCATTAGATTACATCCTGATTTTCTGAACCAGTAGGTTACCACATCGTGCTATATAATTCAGTCACTACATAGAATTCAGTTTGACAAGTGCTTTTATTCTAAGATCTTGCATTTATGTGTTTACATTTAAATATCTCAGATAGTGTTCATCCGTGAGCTTGACAGACCAGTCTGTGGGTGCTCTGATCACAATTTTCTCTAGCATTTGAATGCAGTAAATAATGCAGTCTGATTGCATTCTAATACAGATTATTCATTAATCTGATCATGGGTCTATAGCATCATCCTACTTTTCGTTTCATTTTCTTTGTTTCAACTATAATAAGGATAATTATTTTATACTGGTCTCGTTTTTATGCTTCATATGTTTCCAGGCTGATGAAGTTGATGTGGAAATCGATCCAAAGGATATAGAGCTTACAACGGCAAGATCTGGTGGTGCTGGAGGTATACACAGTGAATGGTTTTGGGGAAGTCCTTGCAATACGCTATCAAAACTAATTGTTGCTTTCCATCTACAACCCTTTACTTCTTCAACAAGTTGCCCCTTTTCTGTCTGCCTTTATTCTCTCTTTTCACGAGTAAATTTCTAATGCAGGACAAAATGTCAACAAGGTGGAGACGGCTGTTGATCTTTTCCACAAACCAACTGGAATACGGATCTTTTGCACAGAAGAAAGAACTCAGCTTAAGAACAAGAGTCGAGCTCTCCAACTATTGCGAGCAAAATTGTAAGCAACAGTATAGACTGGCATTCGTATATTCTTCATCCTTGTAGAGTTGCTGATTTGTCGTAGATGGGCCTTCTGCTTTTGAGAATCTGCCGTCTAATTGAATTTTATTGTCTGCATGCAAGTATGTACACACAGCAATTTATTGCATAAGATGGACAATTGATTTTAGCCTCTTGGCTGTTTACATTGCCTCAGGTATGAGATCAAAGTAAGAGAACAACAAGAGATGCTAAGGAATGAGCGCAAAATGCAGGTTTAGTTGCACTCATTCTCTCATGTACATTTGAAAGAAAGAGGAGTGACCTTTTAAGATGTGCAGTGCATATCAACTAATAAAAATTCTAGTTTTCAATGTCTGGAGTTATAAAGTTTCAGGCTGAATGCACTTTCTTTACCCTGCCTTATTTTTGTGCGCACATCTTTTATGAGAACTAATGACTTCTGAGATTTGGATTCTTCCTCTACTTTAATTATTTTTGTGACCCTTGTATTCTATAATTATTTGTTTCCTTGAGGTTTTTAGTCGGGTAAAAAGATTAAATGTTACCACCTTACAAAAATAAAATATATGAATCTTATGAATTCTTTTCACTGGTGCGATCAATTGATCCCAGACCTTATACTCTACAGTGCCTCTCTGGTGTATATAAGTGCTTAACTAACTTTCCATTCTGCAACAATTATGTGCGCTCGTGCTGCAAACCCAAACTAGACTAACCCTTAGAATATGGCAGGTGGGTACTGGTGCTCGTGCAGAGAAGATCAGAACTTACAATTATAAGGTATTCCCACTGTTGGATACCCTGAGCTTGAATGCCACAATTGCTGTTCAGAAATTTTAGGTACATAGAAATAAAAATGAGGAATATGTGGAAAAGCCCCACTTTCCAGAATATGTTGTCTGGCAAGGACAGAGCTCTTTGATTTTGCCCGCCATAGAGGTGTTGCATTGGTTGATTCCAGAATCTCGCTAAAAAAATCATTTGAACAAGATCTGTGAATTGGTAGTTTTATCCTTAGAAGTTTGTGGGACAAGAAGTTATTAATTCCGTTGTACTCCCCTGAATTTCAGGACAATAGGGTTACAGATCACAGACTAAAAATGAATTTCGAGCTTAGTTCGTTTCTGGATGGGGACATTGAGGCGGCTGTTCAGGTACATGATTTTTTGCCACTCGTCTCTCTTATATATTCTTCTATCTTCTATCGTCCAATTCGTTCAAAGCATTGTTTTCAAACTTACTGATATATTGCATATGGTTCATACAAGTTATTCTTGATCTTTGGGAAGCAACTGTTTCTGTCATGCTAACGCTTTTACATGCAGACTTGCGCCACTACGGAGCAGAAGGAATTACTTGAGGAGCTTGCTGAGTCTGCGGGCACCATGGCTGCTTGATTGTCAAAGGTGGTGCAGATTGCCCCGTACATGGCATGATTCGCTCGGTGTAATAACAGTTCATTGTTTGTTTAAAGTGCAATATATTCAAAAAAATATGTTACAATAGGGAAATTTTGTATTCAGTAACCAGTTAATCCCAGAATGTAAGATTTCTAATATTATATCGCATTAGCATTCAGACATCCAGTTAATTGTTACGTGTTTATTTCATAGTTATGAATTCTCTACTCTCGTCGGTCGTCACGCTCAGTCGTATCATATATAATTAGATAAACTCTTACATTTAAAAATATCAAAATAGACGAGGTTATGCCATGTGAGCGACTTTTATTATTTTTCAGGTTAAAAAAAAGAAGAAGAAGAGTGGCTTTGTTATTTGATACTTTCAAATTTGAGTGGCTTTTATTAGACACACACATATATATTCATAATCAGATAATTTTGGGTTTTCTGTGGTCGGGGATTCGACTTGCAATGAACATGGTAGTCGATAATCAATGTCAATATAAATGATGTGGGTAGATTATAAAATGTCGACAACGTGCAGTCATATAAGGTCAAAACGGAAACGGATCAGCAAAATTGATAGTGGGTCGGCTTAAAGCGATGCGAACCGACTGCCGCTGTGGGCTTTCTTGGGGAGAGTAAGAAAATTTAGATAATGTTGAACCAATCTTACATGACAAATTTTATATATATTCTTGGGCTATACATAATTAAATACGCAAGTTTTCAGTTTTTCAATATTTTTTCTCTTGCTGACTTAAGCATTAAAATTTTTTTGCTTATTTGATTTATATTCTAGCTACATGGAACTTATAGATAATCGATGCGAATTTGATGAGATTACAATGATGGGGAGTGTAAGGGGAGGAGTGTTGCAGGTAGGATTCGAATTTAGGTTAATGATATCTTGGGACGGATGTAAAGCTAAACAAATCACTTCTGCGCCAAGGACCGACGGACTGAGGACTGTGTTGGTTGTAAGAGATGTGAATCTGCCTGTCCAATGGATTTCTTGAGTGTTCGAATTTATTTATAGCATGAAATAGCTTGTAGTATGGATCTAGTTTATTGATACGTTCCATAAAACTCTATTTGAATTCATTTTAACATTATAAATCATGTCTCTAACCACTTAAAGAGTGGTGGTTGATTTCACTCTATTGCTTACATATTTTAACTTTTTTTTAATTATTTTTCATATAGGAGATCGTTTTCAAATTGATTTGGATATTTCCACGGCCTTAAAAAATAGTTTGTGAGTAAACAAATGCAATGATTTATTAATGTATAAAAATTCTTTTTAAATGTCAATTGGTGTATTTCTATTTACAACATCTTTACGTTCACCACAGCGTTGTGTGACGCTATTGTTTCTCAACAATCAAAATTAATAAAATTCCAAAAATAATATAAACGACCTTCCAAGGGAAAACATGAAACAACTTGGGACTTATCCATGAGCCGCCTCCATCGTACTTGCCAGTACTGATCCTCCAACAGTCGAATTAACTGTCCAAATTCTTGCCACGTGGGCAGATAACCCTCGTCATCACCACCAAATGTCAAACTCCCTCTCCCGAAAATTCTGTCTTCGGGAATAAAGAAAGGAACATTATAAAATCGTCAGTTTCCAGAAACCCAATTTTTATTTTTCTAATTGTAATATGCTCAAAGGACTGCTCTTTTGTTCATCCTCTTCACACCACTTCATTTCTCGTCACAAGCCCTCTTTAAAATCGGCGAAAAAATTCAATATTTCGGAGCCCTTTTCGTTTTCTTGGCCTTTATCGGTTGTTTTCTATCGGCCCATTAAGTTTTCCAGAGTCTTGGCAATGGCTGATGAGGGGTCCTCCAAAACGACGTCGTCAGAGGCCCACAAGCACACTAACCGGCTTGCGGCGGAGCATAGTCCTTATCTTCTTCAACACGCCCATAATCCTGTAAGCAATCGTCAGAAGTTTGTAATTTTCAATTGAAGAATGAATTTTCCATTGATGGGCTATGCAATTTTATTTATTTATGTATTTTAAACTTGGTGATTTATTATTGTTGTTCTTTTTCCTCTGTGATTTTGTAAATAGGTTGATTGGTATCCATGGGGTGAGGAGGCGTTTTCAGAAGCTCGTAAAAGGGATGTGCCTATCTTTCTGTCAAGTATGTAAAGCATTTTCTCCTTTATATGTAGTTTGTGGCTTATTCTTGTATTCTTCAGTTTTTTTGGTCTTTTGGCCCTTATTTAATGTTGCAGAATTATTACATAAGATAACGTTTGATTTTCTGGGATTTTTGCATTGTTACGATGTTTCGGTGGTCTTGCATTTGAAGTTGGTTACAGCACTTGTCATTGGTATGATTTTCCATCAGTTCATTAGTCTGGTTTCCTGTCATTGAGCTGCAAAATGCATAGAATACCTAGCAGCTAACTATTTTGCGGGGGTAATGGTTCTTTATTTAAGGTGTCATGTAATGGAAGTGGAATCCTTCGAGAATGAAGAGGTTGCCAAATTGCTGAATGATAGGTTTGTCAGTATCAAGGTGAGCTTCTCAACTAGTTAGAAACACACTTCTCCTTCTATTCAATTTTAGCATCTTAACCTATAAACTTTGTTTTCACAGGTGGACCGAGAAGAAAGACCAGATGTGGACAAGGTAGTAATTGGTCTTAATGGTGTTTAACGTATTCTTATTCTTCTTTGCTATAAGTTGTTTGGGATTCTGTGGAACCTCAACACCATGGGTGCATACAAAGGACGAAAGAGGACTTCGCTTAGTTAATTCTTGCCAGGATTGGAATTTTTTCTCTTTTCCGTTGAGTGAAAGAAGTGTATTTTCTATATTGGTTTTGTATGTAGCTTAGTGTTTACGATTTTATTACTTCTGTAGGTATACATGACATATGTGCAAGCATTATATGGTGGTGGCGGTTGGCCGTTAAGTGTCTTCCTTTCACCTGATCTAAAGCCTTTGATGGGCGGCACTTACTTTCCCCCAGACGATAAATATGGCAGGCCTGGCTTTAAAACTGTACTTAGGTATATAATATTTTGCAATGAAATTTATTGGGTGTTCTACTTCCTTTTTCTTTTACGACAGAAGTAACTTTTTTAAGTTTATTGCTGCACGTTTTTATAGTTCAGAGGACTGTATAGTTTCAAGAATTCTTTTTATTTGTCAGGAAGGTGAAAGAAGCTTGGGACACTAAGAAAGATGCTTTGGTCCAAAGTGGTGCATTTGCAATAGAACAGCTTTCAGAAGCCCTGTCTGCTATTGCGAGATCACAGAAGCTTCCGGAAGGGCTTTCTGAAAGGGCATTGCAAAAATGTGCCGAACAGGTAGAATTTTCCATGAGGAAATGTTTTGAATTTATGATATTTCTGATGTTTCTTCTTTCCCATTTTTGGGGTTATTTTTTTTGTTTTAAGTTTATTTACGGTTGTCTGTACCAGTTTGTGTTTATCTTGATTGTTACTAATGTTAAATGGATTTCGTGATCTATATTGATGAGGTTATTAGTCTGTAGGCGGAGAAATGATTTACAACAAACCTTCTCTCTCTCTCTGTCTATATATATATATATATATCCTTTCTGAAAATCTGTATTAATTATGAATTGTCCTATAGTGCCTAAATTTCCTTTGTAATTTTTTCACAGCTTGCTGACAGCTATGATTCAAAGTACGGTGGTTTTGGTTCCGCACCAAAATTTCCTAGGCCAGTCGAAATCCAGCTGATGCTCTATCATTCAAAGAAGTTAAAGGCAAATAGCATGCCAGGTGAAGCCAAGGAGGACCTAAGTATGGTCGCCCTTACGTTGCAGTGCATGGCAGGGGGCGGTATTCATGATCACGTTGGTGGTGGTTTTCACAGATATAGCGTGGATGAATGTTGGCATGGTTAGTTTGTAATACATTACATATGCTGTTTGATAGTCGGGGATTTCTTGTCACTGGATAAAGAATAATCATCTTCGCTTCTTGCAGTACCGCACTTTGAAAAGATGTTATATGATCAAGGGCAGCTTGCTAATGTTTACTTGGATGTTTTTTCCATCACAAAAGATGTGACTTATTCGAGTGTGTCACGGGACATTCTCGATTATTTGAGGAGAGATATGATAGGCCCTAATGGTGAGATATTTTCAGCTGAGGATGCCGATAGTGCAGAATATGAAGGTGCCTCACGGAAAAAAGAGGGTGCGTTCTACATTTGGACGAGCCAAGAGGTACAGATTAGTCGCCTGTTTATCGTTTCCAAATGAAAAACAATAAGCCCTCATTGAAAGATTCATTTAGCTGGCTTTAATTTTGTTTTTATGTGAGAATATCCACATTTGATTAACAGATTGAAGACATACTTGGAGAGCATGCCACTTTGTTTAAAGAGCACTACTACATCAAACCGTCTGGTAACTGTGATCTCTCGAGGATGAGCGATCCTCATAATGAGTTCAAGGGTAAGAATGTGCTTATAGAGAGAAATAGTACTTCCGAAATGGCATCAAAATTTGATATGTCTGAGGAGGAATATCTCAAGATCTTGGGAATCTGCCGGAAGAAGCTTTTTGATGTGAGATCAAAACGCCCAAGGCCGCATTTGGATGATAAGGTAGCATATAATATACAGCTTTTCTCAACTTCTTTCAGCCTGTTTAATTCCTTTTGTCTTTACAGGTCATTGTGTCGTGGAATGGACTTGCAATTTCCTCATTTGCTAAAGCATCTAAAGTTCTAAAGGTTGAAACAGAGGGGACCAAATTCTACTTTCCCGTTCTGGGAGCCGATGTAAGAACTGCTTCTGTCTTTAGTTTGTTGAATGCATTGCCTGAGTAGGCTTCGTATTAACTGTACTGACCAAAATCTGTTGGATTCGATGTTTTTAATCATGGGAAGGTCTACCAAGAATTGGCACTTAGCAAAAAGCACCATATTATTTTGTTGGTTGAATAGGAGATGTGAAACGAGAAGGTCCATGCGTCACCATTTTTTCTGCTTGTGTCTGTCAAATAATCCTGCATTTAGGTTCACTGAATTTAGGGTCAATTACCAAAAAGCCCCTAGAGGTTTGGTCCACTTACAGAAACTCCCTGTATCTTTTGAAATTTTATATAACCCTCACGGCTAAGGTTGGCCTGATATTATCTAACTGCTGATGAAATACGCAAGGCGGAAACAAATGTCAAGCGGGTATTATACTTTCAAAAGTTAGAGGTTCTCTTTGTACATACTTCAATGCCTTCTTCGTTGAGTTCCTTCCCCCCAAAAAAGATACTTGTTGTAGCCTTACGCATAGTTTTTGCTTTGACATAGCTGCTTCAAGATTATTTCATGCTGCACTTATGTTGTTATCTTCGTTAATGAACCTTACTACCTCTTAATGTAACTTCGCGCTGGTGGATCATAGCCGAAAGAGTACATGGAAGTTGCAGAAAAAGCAGCCACTTTTATCAGGAAAAATCTCTACAACCGGCAGACGCGAAAACTGCAGCACAGCTTCAGAAACGGCCCCTCTAAAGCACCTGGCTTTTTAGACGATTATGCCTTCCTGATATCCAGTCTTCTGGATCTGTACGAATTTGGCAGTTCTATATTTTGGCTAATCTGGGCTATTGAACTGCAGCATATACAGGTAATTTGGTAACAAGTTATAGTCCAACAGTTTGTCTCACAGTATTTCTTGGTTCCTCCATGTGGTATGGTAACTCTCTCTCTGTCTCTCAGGATGAGCTGTTTCTTGATAAAGAGGGCGGAGGATATTTCAATACCCCTGGGGAAGACCCTTCTGTTCTCCTACGTGTGAAAGAAGATCATGATGGTGCAGAACCGTCTGGAAATTCGGTTTCAGTTATCAACTTAGTTAGATTAGCTTCCTTGGTTTCTTCGGATTCTGATCGCTACAGGTGCAATGCAGAACGTCTGCTGGTACTTTAACCCGATTCTCCTCTCTTTCTCTCTTTCGGTACATCGTATGCAACAGGTTGAGTTGATTTGAGCTGTGACCTTTTTTGGATAGAGCTTGAGATTATTTGGTTCAGTTTCTGTTCCAGTTATGGGCTCAAGTTTAATTATTTTATTGAGCTCAAACTTGAAACCCTTAATTATTTTAGCAAAAACTTTATAATTTTATAATTACAGATTTATATATATTTTAAAAAAAATATATAACTTATGACTCGAGCTCATCTACACACACTCCGAACTCAAGCACGAACGCTTTCAAGTGGCTCACGAGCTGCGTGGCAAGTTTGGTTCGTTTGCATCCGTAGTCCCTTATCTTGATATACTTCATTACAGGCTGTTTTTGAGAAGAGACTGAAAGAAACGGCAATGGCCGTGCCTCTGATGTGCTGTGGAGCGGACATGCTCGCTGTTCCTTCAAGAAAGCAAGTCATCCTTGTCGGAGACAAATCATCCCTGGAATTTGACTGGATGTTAGCTGCTGCTCACACGTCATATGATCCTAATAAGACGGTAAAAGCCCCCTCATATCCCCTACTCAATTCTGCCTTCTTTTCTCGTTTTCCTGAAAACTCGTTTGGCTTTGCCGATGCAACTGAATGCAGGTGATTCACATAGACCCTAATGACGTCGAAGAAATGGGATTCTGGGAGGAGAACAATGACAAGATCGCCCTCATGGCGAAGAACAACTACGTCTCTGACAAAGTCATCGCCCTCGTCTGCCAGAATTTTACGTGCAGTCCCCCGGTTCACGACCCGAGTTCCCTTGAATATCTGCTTTCTAAGTGACTTCCTTAGGTAAAGGCAGTGTGTTGTTAGAGTGCAATAAGTTTCTTGTATATGCATTTTTGTTTCCTTCTTCGTGTCTGGATTTTGCATCTCAAATTTGCTGTTAATAAGTTATGAAATTATATCCTTCTTAATTCTAATTTGATATCAAATCGAACTCATAATTAAGAAGTTATGAGTAATTCGTTAACGCTACTTGTCGAAACTGTAATTGAGGTCATTATTTTTCTGTTATAAAATTATTTTTTGATAAACTTATTTTATAAATATTGAACTATATTTTTTTTTGCACACGTTATCACTAAAAATATTTAATTATTTTGCAATTTATATATATACAGTATTTTTATAATATGAGAGATAAAATTTTTGAAGATCTTTATTATTTTGAAATTGATGTTTATATTGTTTTAACAATTTACAGCACTTTCTATCATTTTTAGTTCTCTTTATAATACTACATGTATGATTATAACGTAAAGTTGCGATTTTTAATGTCTTAATTCAATTGAGAAGGATTATAGATTTTAAAAAATTTATTGATTGATGGTTAGGGAAAAAAAAAGTCTAGTAGAAACTTTTTATCATCGACATATTTTAAAATTGAAAAATATAGTAAATGTAAATAGAGCGTTGAATTTGAAAAATTGATAATTTATGAGAAATTGAAGAATGCAGTCCCCAATAAAATAGGAGGTTAACAAAAAATGGGG
>JACFYI010003065.1:971044-988324 GCA_014898755.1 Handroanthus guayacan | reverse complement strand
GTTCTCTCCAGGGCCTCCATAACCTGACAAGCTAAGCTTTGAAAGAACAAACCCCTCCCCCCACCAATTGTCATTTCCATCACGAGAATCAGATGCTGCTCCGCCCTATTCCATCAAGAACTCAAAGAAACCTAAGATTCAGCAATTTCTGCACTATCAAAAATGTAGAGCCCTTACTCTTGAGCCCAGAAAATGAAAGTTCTTCGTTTCCTTTGAAGGGAAAATAGCGACGGAAACGCATGTTGTTTACTACCTGGTGAATTGAAGTGGGTTGTCTCCAGGAACCGCCATTCCCGATTCTGAAAAGGTGCATTTTTCACGTCGCAGGTAAACCCAACGCTGTTCTGAAATTTCAGACAAAAGGGGCTTAACAGAACCCATGTCGGGGAGCTCGACAGAAGGAAACTGTTGGTACTCCCGAGAAGTCGCTTTTTGCCTAGAATTGAAAGCTTTTGAAGCGGATGTTCGTAGGATTTTTTCAACTGAAAATCAGGAATGGGTGTTAAACCAAATTTCAACCTGTACTTGGATATTCACTTTTTAAAAACTTTTAGGAATTACTTTCTATTTTATTAGAAAGATTTAAACGCACTTGGAAATAAATGAAAACGACAAAAATGTCTTTCCCTTACACTTTGGAAGACACATTTGCTCACTCAAGTAAAGAAAAAGGCGATTTCTTTCCTCTCAGAGAAAACTTCTTTGTCATTGTCTTGTCTCCATTTCATTCTAGAGAGAGATGACAAAAGTGAAGCTTTGCAGAGAACAACAAAAATCTTTTTTTTTTTTTTTTTTTTTTTTTTTGGCGCTTTTTTAAGTGATTTGTCCTTAAACTGCCGGTGGCATTGGGGCTGTCGCTGTTAAAGTTCGATTTAGTTACGGGATGGGTTTTTTCAAAACTTTTGTGTGCAAATTCTTCTTTCAGTTGATAAATAATTGATCCATTTGTTTCATACTTACATACATGATTTTAGTTGATATAAATTAGAGTCGATTTGTTATTGTACACTGAATTTCGAAGTTTGGAGGAAATTTTTGACAAAGCGTACAAAAATCCCGATGCTTGATAAAAGGGAACTTCAATGTTTTCCTTGAAGATAAATGAGAATTTTTTCACCTTAATCTCCTCGGTGGAGTTTCAACGGATGAAGCTAGCATTTATTTTGGGCATTTTGAAGTAATGGTGGAAGGGATTCTTCTTTATTGCCTTCAGTTGTTTTAGCCTAATTTGGGCTTTCAGCATTTCCATGGTTTTTTAAAATAATATCCTAATTTTGGCTTTCAGCCCCTCCATGGTTTTTTAAAATAATATAGGAGAGCAACGTGAGTAAACTTGCATTCTCTTGATATTCAGATTTTTTTAATTTTCATGATTTTCCCATCTTAGATTTTCTCATATATATATATTTTTTTAATTTTCCTGTCTAAGATTGATTTTTTTATCTCAGATTTACTTGATCTTCCAATTTCAAGTTTGCTTGATATTTCCGTTTTAGATTTGCTTGATTTTCTTGTTTTTACTATTTCTGCAATTAAAGATACAGAAACTTTAGTACAAACGTGATATTAATTTTAATCCAATATTATTTTTATTTTTTATAATTTGAATAAAAATAAAATAAATATAAATAAATTTCTCCATTCCATTTAATACTTTTTTTTTTTTTAACTTTATCATAATGGAATTTATCTACTCTCATGCTATCGTTATTTTAATGTATTTCATTATAATACATTACCTTCGATTTACTTGAATTAATTTATAATTTCTATTTACATTTTTATATTTTATTTTATGTTTAACTTCATTTTATTAACTTATCTTTTTCATCTGTTTTTTGTTTCACCCCAGAGTCAAAAAAGTTTAACGAAGGGACTAAATTTGCAATGAGTCTTAAATTTAAGGAATTAATTTGGCTATTTTCATAAGAAGAGGATTTGGTTATGAAAATGGGCTATCTTGCGGGACTAAAATTCCATTGGTTTTGAGTTCCATATATGCTGTGCTTTGTGTGATGGGCATGGTCTTTATCGTTCCATTGTGTCTTTGCATATTCATACCCTAAATCAAGGAGCTGACCCGAGAATACTTTCCAGTAGCTTGAAGATAAACTGCAATTGGATTTCCTGTTAATGACGCATCGGATTTTTGCACGACGACGATGGCCCTTAACTCACCAGAGAGTGAAACAACAAATGATTGTAAGATTTGAGTCGTGCCACTTGACCCTCTTCAAATATCAATAAAATTCTTACAGCAGCAACATAATATTCACTCATAGATAATGGGTGCCATTCAATTTGGTTTAAAATAGAAGAACAACAGCAGCTTATTTGCTGATTATACAGCTTATTTGCTACAAATGTTGGAAGCAATGCTACCAAACATTTTCCCGTGCCGGGGACTTTATTTGTGAGCTTAAGGCTGCTGCCATCTTATTCAAGTACTGGATTATTCATATTGCTTCAACAAGTCTGAGAGTCTTGCAGCCAAACTCTGCTTTGCTGCAGGGGATACACCGTGCGTCCCGATGATCGACTCAAGCACTGCTTCTGACAGTTGTTTGTTCTCTATTGTTGCTTTTCCCCTCTCTGGCATGGAAGCATCTTGAGAGAAGCTAATCTGCAGATCAACAGAAAGAAATGGGAACAGCGGAGCAAAAGTTCAACTATGAGAGGCAAAGGGCAGAAATATTTTGTATTGGAACTATTCGTGTTTCGCTACCTAATTTCTTTTTATGACACATCATGTGTTTTCCATATCTTAGCCATATTTGAGCATTTCAACTAAAATATTTAACCAAGATTCTGTCATGTGATTGCCAAAACAGTCATCATTTGTGTTAGTGGTAAGGGATAATTACCTGAACATTCCCTGAGATTTGACATAATTATCAAAACACCCCATGATATTTGATATTTATTATTATACTATTTGGAAATCTTGAAATATCACAATTAGACCTCTTGTATTGGTGGTATAATTTTAATTCTGCATAAGTTCAGAAGGTATAAATATAATTTGGAAATTGGTAAGAGAAGTAATAGCAATTATTCAGACCTCAGGAGTGTTTTGGTTATTATGTCAAATTATTCAAGTGGGGGCATGCCAATCATGAGAGGAAGTACGGCGGAATATTCCCGCTAACTAATCCTAATTTTTGGGAATATTTGTTAAAACATGGACTTTTCATGACCAGATATGAGGAACTACTGAAATTTAAACCGCTTACAGTCAAAGATCCAGCAGGTGATTGAGTGAAAAGGATGGAGGCTCCAGGTGGGAACGTTTCATCCTTAAATACTTGAACGAACTTTTCTGTTGCTTCAGCTTCTGCATCTGTGTATTTCCCCACTGCTTTCCAGTAAGCAACGCAGTTTTCTACCACTTTCTCTGAGTATTGTTGGCCCGTTAATGGCAGTATCATCGTCACTTTCGTGAACTTTTCGAAGGGGCCTAAATATTGTATTTCAACAAAATTACGGAACGGAAGGTGTTGATTTGTAACATTAAGTAAAACCCTATAATTTTGATCCCCACGAATTTTAAGATCTCACCGAGAATTTACCAGTGATGATGTCTTTGAAGAAGTCGACAGAATCCGTCAATTCCTCCGTGCTCTTCCCCTTCCACTTCGCAGCAAGCGATTGTACGGCGTTATCTTCCAAGTACACTCCAATGGCAGTGAACTTAACGAACTTCCCCTCGATCTCAAGTCCTCTCGCACCTGCGCACATTAGCCACAACCACCAGTCATCAACAACAGAGCTAACAAGTTAAGTCAGCTCCACTAATTGTAAAACTGAAACATTACTGAAAATAACGACGGTATTAACCTGCACCGCCGAGGAAGAAGGTCTTGGCGGAGCCCGGAGGCTTCACCGCAGGCGGAAACACAACGGATTCGACCTGGACTTCGGTCACCAATGGTAGTTGGGACATTTTTCTCAATAGCTTCCGCGGCTTTGTCTCTGCTTGTGGATGGATGTACGTACTTACACGCATAGGCTGTTAGTTGGGTAATTAATAATGGTGGGCTGAGTTGAATGGTTGTTAGGCAAACACGACGCGCCAAGCGCCATCGGTGTCCCTAACCAACCGTCTCCATGTCAGCTTCACTACAGAGAAAAGAAACACTCCACGGCAACTGACTCTGACTGGCACGCTGGGAGGTACCCGCGATACAGTTTGGATCCGTTTTGGGCAAAACCCGTCTGATCCGAATTATATAATTTTTTATTGGATTAGTTTGATTTGGTTTGATCATTTTTATGAATTCAAATCAATCCAAAATTAACTAAAGTCAGTTTGGGTTGCATTAGTTAAATTGATTAGAGAATATAACAAATGAAAATATGTAATTCTATTAAAAAAATTAACATGTTTATTATAAAAGTCTATTGCACACCTTTATTTTGAACACGAGTGTGATGGATGATTTTTTTTATGGAACATGAAGTTAAATTAATACCAAAAGTTCAACTTAACACCAAAATGGTCTCTATATGTTGGGTTTTATGTTAGCATATTCATAATATATATATGTATGTATGTATGCATGCTTTGCTTTGTTGATTTGGATCAGTTTTTAAATTCAATTCACAAATCGATTAGAACTAATTGGTTTTTGGAAATTCACATCCAAACTGATCTGAAAAGAATCAATTTTGATCGATTTCTAGTGTAGTTTGGATTGGATAGTTGATTCTATTCGGTTTGGTTTAGATGTGAATGCCCCTATTAGGAGGTGTTTGCAATGCTTTTATCATTAGTTGGAAAAGTACTTTTGAAACATATTTGATAAAGTGCATTTCAATTTTTGCTCGTGATAAATTAAGTTAAAATGCACTAGAGCCTAAAAGTATCTCTTTAGGAGGATGAATTTCGTTAATATTGTTCTTTGTAGTAAACTTCTAGGTGGACCAGTTCATCTATGAACTTGTGTTGTTCCAAGCCCTTTATACGTCATCTTTGAAAACGGCCCTATCCCAAGGGTCTTCTGTATATCTAACAAGAATATGAAAGTACTTGACCTTGTCCTCTTCGGTCTAGACAGTTGGTTTCATTTTTTTCAATGAATTTTCTTGCAGAACACAATGAAAAATAGAAGTAGAAGAGAAAGTAAGTATAGTTTCGTATATTGGTGCCACTCAATTTTATAAGCTCCAAGAGGTGGAAAATAAGAATAAATAATGTCTAACTTTCAACCACAACTCAATCTAAGACGTAACTCCAAGGAGATGAAGTGACCATTTGCAAGCCAATAAAAAAAAAAGAGCACGGAAATCAGAATATTGGAGAAATAGGCTCGAACATAGTGAAGAAGAAGAAGAAAATGTGTCAATTTTATTTATAGGTGTCTGTGAAGGAAGAAAAGAAAAATGAAAAAGAAAAAGAAAAAGAAAAGGAAAAAAAATTCAATAAATGAGGGCATTTTGGTACTTAAAGATTTTGGAGAGTTGACTCTAATTTAAACTTATAGTGGAGAGTGTTGACTAACATAAAAAGTAATGGAGGGTAAACTCTAAAGTAAGTTGGGCTTCAGGTATTTTATAGTAATTGGCCCTAGAAAGAATTATAATGAAAACTACAGTGGAGGTTAAGAGTTTTTTAAAATACAAAAAATAATCAAAATAAATTTTGCTTCAATTTTTTTTGTAACAAAAATACCACACTATCTTCATTTGATAAAACGCGAGGATGTTACAATTAAGAAGTAAGGCAGTTATTAAAGTACTAAAGTCGTGAATATAACTTATTTTTGCAAAGCCTTCTTTCAATCATATTTAACTTGTAATTATAAACATTCTTAATTTTCACCCCTTTTTAAATGAAAGTTATTTTGTTATTAAGCCTCTGACTCCCAATTGTCCAAATTGAGAAAATACACTCTGGCCCTTAAATTGTATCTAAATAGAAAATCTTTACCACTTAATTTGTATCAGAGAAAAATAATATAAATAATTTTATAAATAGCTAAATCTTTAGGTCATGTTTACTTTGGAAGTTGAGTTAATAAGGGTTTGGTTATAAATATTTATTTGGTAATTTAAAATTAAGTTTGTGGGAAAGAAATGTTGTTTACTTGTATTTTTGAAGCTGGTTAATTTATCCTTATTTAGATTGTTATTTATTTTATTTGTTAGGCAAAATATGGTTAAACTAGCCCTTAATCATATTTAATATTTTAGCTTTAGGTTAAGTGGCAACAAAGATAATTTCATAATCAAATAAGGTTAAAAGGGTTAATATATTAAGGGTGTGTCTGATAAAGTATTTTGGCTAAATTCCATAATCAAGCCCAATAATGATTAGGCAACATTACCAATATATTTTGTTGTTTGGTTGCTCACACTACAGGAGATTGTGATTTGAAATTACCTTATTGTCCTTTGACATTATGTCCTTTTTTAATTTTTAATTTTTATTTTTTAATATCTGATATGGAGTGCGTGGCGGTCTGTTTCAAAGAGTTGCTTCCAACTACTCTTTTTATTATCATTAATATTAATTTTTTTAATTGCCTCCCAAAGGCTATGAATGATGGCATGCTGAGGTCAAGTATTTCAGAAAATGAAAAATAAATAGATAAAATATCAGCATATGAAATAATGCTTGTTAGTGGGGTTTACCCATCATAAACACGTCTGTAATATTGATGGTCCGTGCATGCAATCCATTAGCTTTAATTGCTGGCAAAAGCAAATCAGCCAAAATACGGGTAAAATCCATTTTAGTCCCTGAGGTTTCATCTCAATCACAAAATAGTCCCTATGCTTTTAATTCACTTCAATTTCGTCCTTCTGAACATCCTCCGGCAAGAATTCCCTCCAAATTAGAGGGCATTTTAGTAATTGTCCTTTTAATAATTAAATAAATAAATGAACAAATTAAATCTTAGCCATTGATTTGTATGGAGTAATATGAGCCATTGATTTTTAAAGAGGGTTAAATGGATAAGAATGGTTTTACCCATCAAACCCATTTACAGTAGCTTTGGGGTAAAAAAGCCTTTCTTCACCGCAGTAGAGGCGCAGTAAAAATACTTTCTCCATACATATTCAAGATTGAAATTCAAGTTTCCAAGTTAGAGAGGAAGTTCTCTGATCAGGTTTGTTTATATATATATATGTATATATATTGTTTATTGTTGTTGCAAAATACCACAAAATATGTTGTGAGTGAATGAGTTTTTGTTGGTTCCTATATTAGATTCTTACTGTCCAGACATTTTGCATTTTTGCATGTTTTTGGTTCTTCAATTAAAAAAAAAAAAACAAATAAAGAAAGAAAGAAAAAACAAAGAAGAAGAAAGGAGAAAAAAAGTTAAGGAAAATGAGGAGAACCATTCTGCTCCTGAAGTTTTATTTAAAAGATGAATAAAAACGTATTCTAGTTGGCTTGCGGCTTTACCATTGCTTGAGTTTTGATATTTGTTAGTGCTGTTATTAACTCCGTAAGCTGCCGTTATTTATAGTGGTTCAATCTTGATGGCTCAGCCTTGTTTAAGTTAATTTTCTGTTATCTTTTTTTCAAAATTATTGCTCAATCTGTCTATATAAAGCTGTCCATCACCATCTTTGTTGTATCTGAAAAATTGACCTTCTTTCTACTTTCTGTAATACAGTTTATTTTTCATGTTGTGTTCTCAATTTAGACTTCAAAGTTGTTACAAATGAAAAACAGGTTGCATGTTTCTGTAGAAACAGAGCACTTTAAATTTTCAAATATTTCTTTACTCTTGCATATGTTCTAAACATGATGCATGATTTGTTGCTTTGCTTTTGTTGTTCTAGGAAATGCGGTTTAATTTGGAGATTAACTATTTGGGAAGGAAATTGACTGTACAAAATTTGAGCTCCAATGGTTATGAGTATTTGTCTCTATTAAATGATGTTTGTGGGGCTGCATTAGGCAATAGGGCGGGCTGGTTAAGTAATAGAGTAATAGTTGAAGGTGTCTTGCCTGACACAGGTGATGCAATTATTATCAATGGTGATGAAGATGTAGAAAGTTTAAAAGCAATATATCTTTCTATTGGGTTGCAAAATGTTTGTGTAAATTTACATGTTACACGTTGTCCTGAAGTTGGAAGTTCTCAAAATAGAATCAATAGCTCATTGATGACAGAAGTTCATGAAGATGAAAGTCTAATTTCTACAAAACTAATTGTAAATGATGAATTAGATGAAGAGGGGAGCGTAGATGTTGAAGAAATTGTTGAATGGAGTGATTCTGAATTTGAGGAAAATGCTAAAAACAATGAGTATGTGCTTCCTAAATCAAATAATGATGATGATGGGGAAGAAGATGATGAGGACAACTTGAGTGATTACAGTTCTGATAAGGATCAATCAATCTATCACACTGATGAAGATTTGCAAGCTAGGAATCCAATTGCAGTATTAAGTGACAACATAGAAGGGGAGTACTTTGAATTCAAGTATGATCACAATGGAAATCAGGTTATAATTTTGAAGGAGGGGCAGATATTTGATAATGTACAACATTTCAAGGATATTCTTACTAGATATGCAATTCAAGAAGGAATTAAACTAAAAAAAATTAAGAATGATAAAGTGAGGGTCACTGTTATGTGCAATAATGGTTCAGGTTGTTCATGGAGGTTACATGCATCCACCTATGCTGATGGAGTGACATTCAAGATAAAAAACATCAAAGGAGATTATATTTGTGTTAGAAATTTGAAAGGTGGTGGAGTAACAGCAACATGGATCGCAAATGAATTCAAAGACAAATATAAAAACAATACATCAAAGTCGGTAGAAGAGCTTGATTGTGCTTTAAGGTCGAAATACGAAATTCATGCTAATTCTAGCAAATTGTTTAGGGCAAGGAAAATGGCAATGCAAGTAGCATCAGGAGACCATGAAAATAGTTATGCTAATATACCAAGATATATTGCTACAATTAAGGAATCAAACATTGGAGCTTATGTGAAATTGAAATGTGATGGCCTTGATTTTAGTAATCTACACTGCATTCCTAAATTTGAAAGACTTTTCATAAGCTTTGAAGCACAATGCCAAGGGTATGCTAAAGGGTGTAGGCCTTTTATTGGAGTGGATGGTTGTTTCCTAAAGGGGCCATACAAGGGTGAATTATTTACTGCAGTGGCTTTGGATGCTAACTCTGGAATTTTTCCAATTGGAGGTATTATTATTTTCAAATTATCTCATTTCAGATTTTTTAAAATTATTTTCAGATTTATATTGTTTGTAATACTACATTTTTCTATTTGTAGTGATGATTTGTGAAGGGGAAAATGAAGAAAGTTGGAAATACTTTTTTGATTGCCTATATGCATGTGTACAAGATGAACGAGTTATTACGTTCATGAGTGATAGGCAAAAAGGGTTAAAAAAGGCAATTAATTCAGTTTTTCCTGCCTTAAGACAGAGGTATTGTGCTAGGCATTTGTATGCAAATTTCAGAGCCAAATTTCCAGGTCCTAAGTTGAGGAAACTTTTTTGGATTGCTGTTAAAGCCTACACAGAACAAGATTTCAAAGATGTTATGGATGAAATGAAAAAAGTTGACCTTGAGGCATACAAATGGTTGATGGAAACATGTAAAGAACATCCAAGCACTTGGTCAAGACATGGATTTGATGCAGCCGCCAAAGTTGATCATGTTACAAATAATATGACAGAGTCTTTCAATGCATTTTTGAGAAAAATGAGACAAAGCCAGTGATATCATTGTTGGAGTGGTATAGGACAAAGATCATGAAGAGATTTTTTACTAGGTATCAGAGAGCTTTAACTTGGCAAACCAATTTACCTCCAAATGTAAATGCAAAAGTGGAGAAAAATCGAAGAGAAGGAAGGAAGTTGTTGGCAGTTCCTGCTTCTGAATTTATGTTCGAAGTTTATGATGACAAAAAGTACATTGTCAATCTTAAGGTCAAAACTTGTGAATGCAGAGAGTGGCAAGTTTGCGGAGTGCCTTGTAGACATGCAATGAGTTGTATTTTGTACAAGAGATATGATCCAGTGCAGTATGTGGATCCATACTTGACTACAGAGGCATATTTAAGGACCTATAATGGGATGATTAATGCTGTTTCTAATGAATCTAAATGGCCAAAAAACTCTCAAATTCCTCCTTTAAAACCTCCGACACACAAGAAAAAAGATAAAGTGTTCAAGCAAGGCAGGCTGCAAACTAATAGAAGGAGGGAGCCAAATGAACCTCCAAAGGGCCATAAAAGATCAATTCATGTCACCTGCAAAGTTTGTAATCAAGTTGGCCATAATAAGAGAACTTGCAGCAAAAGAGGTGCACAAAATATGCAAAGCAAACAGGTTTTATTTACTTTCAGTTTCTGTTTTTAATGTAGTTGGATTTATTTTGATTATGCTTGAATTTCTTTGAAACCGCAAGATATGAGCTCTCAAATATCAATTGTAGACAATAGAAGAGGCTCTCAATCTTGAATGTAGTGTCTTTTCCCTTGGTTTGATTAATGTGAACATGCCTACTATTCATAAGAACATGGTTTTGAAGCTTGTTTTTTATGATTACTTGATAGGTTTTGAAGATGACTACTTGAAGCTTGTTTTTTGATGACATGCTACTTCACGGGTTGCATAGATGCAATTCAAGATGGTTATTATTCACAAGAACATGTTTTTGAAGTTACTTTTGTGATGTTAGACATTAACTTAGTTTTTGCTATCATGAAGCTTTAGAGATGCATTTTCTAGTGAAAAATGAGAAGCTATTGGCACATTTGTTGTTAAAGTTTGTTTTGTGATTTTAACAGTTAGCTTGATCTTTGTTATCATGAAGCTGTAAAGAGCATTTTGTTATAAAAAATGTGATATATGTTGTTGGAGTGATATTATTGCTTTTATTTTCACAAGCCAAGTGGGCTTATCTACAAAAGAAAATGATGTTTTTTTCTTGTTTTGAAAGCATATTGTTATATAAGAAGCAGGAAAAATATTAACTCAATTGTCATGTAACGGTTATATGTTAATAGGGGAAGCTTTTGTTTTTCTTTTAAAACTTAGGGACTATTTTGCTTCTCTTTTCAAATGTTGGGGATGATTTTGCTTTTTAGGTGATTGAGTAAGAAATGGCTGAAGGATAGCTCGGTCATTTTACACTTTTTGATCGGAATGTATTGCCGGAAGATGACCGGAAGGACAAAATTGAAGTCAATTAAAACCATAGGGACTATGTTGCGATTGAGGTGAAACCCTAGGGATCAAAATAAATTTTACCCGCCAAAATACACGCCTTCAGGGTTAAAAGGTAATTTTCCATTTTCGTGTAGCTAATATCACACACAAATTCCCCAATCTCTGGCCTAATGTGGAGATTATAATGGGACTTAATCTTTGCTACAAGTGGGGCCCGATGTTAGTGCCGGGCCAGTCCAATTCCTTAACCTCCTCTACCAAACATGGGATTAGAGTATTTCAAATGCCATTGTAGTGCCTAATTTTAAACAAACCATCAAAATGTGGAGGCTTGTATAAATTCTCATTATTGGACACGGATTTAGGGGTTAACAAGGGTTTAGTTGCCACTAAATTTTGAAGTAGACAGCCCTTGAGAGTCTTTTGTTACTGGTGAATCTTCTTCCCCGTGGGGAAGAAATCGCCAAGCTGCAGAAGAAGAATTCTGGTACGGATTTTTGCTGATAGATTTCCGTGTTCACTCTTTATATCTGTTAGCTTTCTAGTTATTTGTTCTTTCACTATGTTTTCTTTTAATCTGCCCAATAATCTCTTCCAAATCAACCAAAATGTCTCAGATTCAGCTGCTTCACTTGTTTTCTTTCACAAAGTTCAGCCTTTTCATGGTCCCAAAATCATAAGAAACTACAAAAATCAAACCCTTATCCGATTTTGTAGTCTTGTGAATGTGGAGTTATCTGGGGTGTCCCCAAGAACTGGAGAAAAGGAGCCCCAAATTGCTGAGAAATTGGAGAAAGATAAATTATATACTGTTTCTTACTTGATAAATTTATGTGGGTTGTCTCCAGAAACAGCTGTCTCTGTTTCTGAGAAAGTTTGTTTTAAAAACTCGGAAAAACCTAATTTTGTTTTAGACCTGTTAGAGAAAAATGGATTTAGTAAAACACAAATTGCCACTGTTGTGAGGAAAAGACCTGGAATTCTTGTAGCCAAAGAGACAACCCTTTTGCCCAAGTTCAAATTTTTCAAATCTATTGGGATGTCAAAGGATGTTCTTGCAGCCACCGTCTCCAGAGACCCTAAAATACTGTCTAGAAGTTTGGAGAATCAGATTGTTCCTAATTATAATTTCCTCAAGAGTGTTCTTCTAACTGATGAAAAAGTGGTAGCAGCAGTGAAGAGAAAACCAAGGGTTTTTGTTGAGAGTGTTGGGAAGAGTTTGGCTCCAAATGTAGAGGTTCTAAGCGAGATGAAAGTGCCTGAATCTTGTATAAGGTTGTTGTTGACTAATTTTCCGGGGACCCTTATGTTAAAATGTGATGAGTTCAGAAAATCTGTTTCCAAAGTATCTGAAATGGGCTTTGATCCTTCGAAATCGACCTTTGTGTTAGGTTTACACGCAGTTTCTGGAGATGTTAATCAAGTGATATGGGCTAAGTGTCATGAAGCTTATAGTAAATGGGGTTGGTCGAAGGACGATATCTATATGGCATTTAGGAAGCAACCCAATTGTATGATCATGTCTCAGAAGAAGATCCATAGTACGATGGATTTCTTAGTTAACAAAATGGGGTGGAATTCAAGAATGATCATGGAGATCCCAACAATTCTCGTGCTCAGTTTGGAGGATAGGATTATTCCTCGATGCTCCGTTGTTAAGGTGTTGTCATCGAGGGGGCTGATAAATAAAGACTTGAAGTTAAGCACTGTGTTGTTACCTCGTGAGAAGTGGTTCTTGCAGAAGTATGTGGTTAAGTATGAGAAGGAAGTACCTCAACTCCATGATCTTTATGAAGGGAAGATTGGTATTGAGGAATTTTGGAGTACATTTTGCTAAGAATTATGTTTTGACCTTGGTGGTTTTGTTGTTTGTAACTCGAATTGATTACTAATGTTGATGGAATCTTGATGTTTTGAAGGGAATTGATGAATTATAAAGGTACAATTATGATTTTACTTGTGTTTTTTAGAATAAGCATCTATGTTACTATGTTTGAGGCTGAGAGGGTGGTTGGCCGAGCTCATTTGAAACATCTTGTATTTTGAGATATAATGATAAAATCTGGATAATTTTAGAATTGGACCCACAATTATAAAAATATTAAAGATATGGAGTAATTTCTAATTTATAAAAGTTTTATTAAATATATAGAGAAAAAATTAAAACCAAAAGATAAATAGAACACTAGTCGCTCCAGCTCATATTCACAGAATAGAGGACTCTGGAACACGCCTGTATTATACCACAACATGAAGTCGCTTCTAAGAGAACGCCAGTTCCTCACATATTCGAAACACTTTCCTTCCCCACGTCGACAGCCGTTTCCACAGCGGCGTTCGTCGATCTAGGAACCCCGGCCGACGATAACTACATTTTCGCCAGCCGAAACTATGTTCGCAATTATCTGTAGAAGAAGGCTGAGGCTTCCCACAAAGGTTATTGTTTTAGTTAGCCCACAAGTTTTGGCTCCTCATAATGCAGTCTTTAGCAAGTTATTCTCCTCCAAGATATCATCTTCAGTTGTTAATGGCGATGATTCCAAACAATCTTTCACCATTTCTTACCTTATTAACTCATGTGGGTTGTCGTCAGAGGATGCCCTCTCCGTATCCAAGAAAGTCACCCTCAAATCGCCAGAGAACCCAGATTCAGTTTTAGAGCTCCTCAGAAACTATGGATTCACGAATGCAGATATCCATAGACTTGTTACCAGATTGCCAAACGTTCTTTTCTCCTGCCCGAAGAAAACCCTTTTGCCGAAACTCGAATTCTTCCGCTCAATAGGTGTTCCTCTTGATGTTTTAGCACGAAATCTATCCACTTATCCAAGGATCTTAAAGCGTAGTTTAGAAAACTATCTCATTCCCTCGTATGATTACCTGAAAGCTGTTTTTAAATCTGATAAAGAGCTGTTAACGTGTTTAAGCGCGCTCCAACGGCGTTTGCGTACATCTGGCAGAGGGGATTTTGGCCCAATATTGCAATTTTGAGAGAGCGAGGAATCCCTGAATCTTCCGTTATTTCATTGATGGTACATCATCCATCGTTTTTGGTAATCAGGGGAAAAAGGCTGGCTTCGTGTATCGATCGGGCAGCTGAAATGGGACTCGATAGATCAAAAGTTATGTTCATACACGCCATCCAAATCTTTGTTAAATTGTCGGAATCAACTCTGAAGCATAAAATGGAGGTTTACAGGAGATGCGGATGGTCTGAATTTGATATTTCTTTGGCATTTTTGAAGTATCCTTTGTGTATGAAATTTTCTGAGAAGAAAATTATGGATACTATGGATTTTCTTGTTAATGCTTTTGGTTTACAGCCTGATGCTGTTGCTCGATACCCTGTTCTTCTTGGTTTGAATCTCGACGGAAGAATAAAACCGAGGTTTTTAGTTGCTAGAATTTTGAATGAAAAGGGGTTGTTAAAGAAAAGGATTAATTCGGCAACTTTTTTGAAATTGTCCGAAGCAAAGTTCTTGAAGAGATAACTATCAGGAAGATGCTCCTGAGTTGTTAGATATCTACAGAGGAAAGTTGGGTGTTTCTGAAATGGGGTTCAGTCAACAAGTAATCTTTAAATAAAGTTATTGCAGCATTGTAGCTACAACAATCAGTCATTTCTGATGAAAATGAGAATCTCATATTTTGATTTTAGATGCTGTGCTATTGATAGTTGAATGTTTTCAACATAGTTATTCAGTCATTCCTAAATTTTTTTGATTACATACCACATGTCATATCAGAATCTTGATACAGTTTATAGGTCGTATCGGAATCTGGATACAGTTTATAAGTTGTTCTCCTTTCTTGGCCCCTTCCAAATGAAATGCTCATTATTAGTATAGGGAAAACGACACCTTGATGCAGTATGTTATGACGATTTTGCACATCAGCATATTAACATTGCAAGCGAGAATGTATTCAATAATGAGTTTGGACATTATCCTATTATTGGTGTTGCATTGAGAACAATGATTAGTTACGTCTTTCCGACAGTACTTTGGATTGACTTTAATGTCCTCCTAATCCAGATGACAACTTTGCTGAAAATGGATCACCGAGGACAGACAATTTGGTTTTTCCATCATCTGCTTATCCTCAAAATCTCTCTGCAACTTTGGATCCGACATAGTGTATTTATGTCGATTTCTTGCATTTAATTTAACTTTGCAACTATCATGCTTGAAATCTGTCGTGAAGCAAGGAAAGGAGGCAGTGTCGTCTTTGTTTGAAGTGAAGGCAGATAAAAGGGAAAGAAAAGGAGCCCTCTTCTGTTAATATAATAAAGCTTTCCACCTTGGATAGAGTTCCCTATGCCTGACTCTTGAGGACCTCTTTTGTTGAAAATACTGGAACATGGCACCTGTAGAACCAGTTCATCTGATGGAGCCAAAGATGGCCAAGGCCATAGCTTTGGCTTCACGTGACTGCCTTTCTGTTGATAGATACCTTTCCAGAGTGCCTTTTCAGTATATGTTTTATTTGGCTGTTGAAAATGGAGGATTTGTGGCACGTTCTGGCACATATATGTCATGCTGCTTTTACATTATAGATCTGAAAAAGGGAGAAGCAGAAAACAAAAATCTCAGCAAATCTTGGCTATAAACAGACACCAGACAACCCAAGACAAAAGAGCAAAAGTTTCAGGTTCGGTTGAAGAAGACGACAGGGCCAACGAGCCCCCAGGGTACAGCTTCACCCCCAACGGCTCCAATAGCGGCTATTACTCTGTCAAGTCAGCTCACAGCGTGTTATTTAACCTAACATTAATGGCTAACTTCGAAAAGCGTACATGTGTGATATAACAGACCGGCGGACAAGCTTAGGACACCTGCTAGCTGGTTTTTTTAATTCGCTCCCAAGATCCACATGGATTTGGTTCCCTTAAAGGAACCAGTGAAAAGTGAGCTTGCCGCTGGCCTCTATATCCCCACAGCTGTAGAGCTGTAGGAATGCCGCTTTTTATCAATTCAACCTTCTGCTGCCTAGATGCCCCACCCGGGTCATAGACTCGCGCAACGAAGCCCAGTAATCTAATGTTCGAGAGGTTTGAATATAAGAAGGATGAATTTTTGTTCGCTCTCCATGTCGGATAAGTAGATTGGGGTTTCAAAGTATTGAAATCATGCTTGTTGATTAGAAGTGTCTCCTCCACCTAGTAGAAGACAATGTCCTTCATTGATATTGACATGGAGGAGTACATAAAACTTTGAGCAAGATTCACGCGTTATCCAGATAATGTTTGGATTGGTTGTTCGGTGTTTTGGAAGAATTTTATAAGTGGTATTGAAAAGTATGTTTTGAATGATTCATTGAAAAATAAAAAAAGAAAATATGTTTTGAATGAGGTAATATGTGGTTTATTTTGGGTGGAAAACAAATTTTATTGTAAATATTTTGTTCATATATGTTTATGCATGTCTAGTGGTGTCAAATTAAAATTTTATATAATCTATTCCTATAATGAAATAATAATTTTTTGAGGGTATAATGATATGATAATTGAACACATATGTATAATAAAATATGATGTGAAAGATATAAATGTATGTAACTTTAGTAATTGATATAATGAGAATTTTTTAATAATATTTTGGAAAAAGGTTGAATTTTAAGAGGAATGTTTATTTTTATGTCCACAGAATAAAAATTTATTACAAGAAAAAGAAAACAAACATGCCCAATTTATCAATTTATTTAAATGGTTAGTTTAGTTTTTGTTTTTTCGAATCAAAATGATTAATATAATTGTATTAGTGGAATCCCTTAAAGAAATAAGTTTCATCAGAATATTTTGATAGAGTTCAATATTCTCCCTTCTGTATGTCAGAACAATAATTATAATTCAAGTATCTTTCAATGAATTTGAGCATCATCACACTCTTTATAATATAAGAATGATCGAATGTTTCCTAGAGTTCAGCAAAATTATTTAGAGCACTTATAAATCTGATACATTTGCAAATTAATAACATTCTATCGTTTATATTATAATGGAGAAAAGCATAAAATTTAAAATTTTAATTGAAAACATATATTGAGTAACCAAATGTCAAGGTAAAGGGACAAATCAAAATCATTTCTTTTATGTTTTTTTTTTTTTTT
>JACFYI010003065.1:948586-966427 GCA_014898755.1 Handroanthus guayacan | reverse complement strand
TAATGATTTGTGTTATTGTCAAGAATTCACTATTCGAGTGTTAGACTTTTATTATATGGTTTTAAGTTAAAATTTTTAATTTATTAATTTGATGTTAGTTGTAAAACGAATATAATAATTTTAATAGATGTTAGACTTTTTAAATTTTTGTAATTTTTTTAGTAATAATTTGGATCATATTGGGTTGGGCTGGAACAAAAAACATGAAAAAAATTAATTTGGGTTGGGTTTGATTAGTCAGGTTGTTGGGTTACTTGATTAAAAATTAAGTCAATCCAAACCCAACTCGATTTTCTTGGGGTTATGTTAGAGTTGAGCAATATGGGTTATGTATCAAATTGGATTGGTTCGGGTTTAGAATTTATTATATCCATACGTTAACTCAATCGAACTCATCCAACCCACCCGAATTAACATTCCTAGTGGGGATTTACAGATTAGAAATTGCTGAAGGTATATTCTCTAAGAACTTTCACCATTTTTCCCTAGTTTTTGCATTTTAATTCAGCCTCTAATTGAAATATGAGCTTTTTACAAAAACATATTTGTGAAATGTCTAATTGGCGATTTTTCTGTGTGTTAATTTAATTGGCAAATAGCCCCTTGTATTAAATAAACCCAAAGCCTATATATATATATATATATATATATTTGTCTTACAGGTTGACCAGCATTATAATAACATATGGAAAAAGGTTGAAATTTAAGAGAAATATTTATTTTTTTATTATAAGAGAAAGAAAACAAAGATGCCCAATTTATCAAATTATTTTAAATGATTAATTGAGATTTTTTTTAATCAAAATGATTAATTTAATTTTACTTGTGTACTAGTGGAATACTTAAAAAATAAGTTTTAGGAGAATATTTTTGATAGGGTTTAATTTTTTTCCTTTTCTTTTCATAAGATAAATTTGAGTATCATTATATTAACTTTGTATGTTTGAACAACAATTATATTTCAAGTACCTCTCAACGAATTTGAGCTTCATTACTCTTTTTATAAGAAGTATCGAATATTTCCCGGAGCCCAGCAAAATGATTTAGACCATGTATAAGTCGATACATGTGCAAATTAATGACATTTATAATGATCATATTATGATGGAGAAAAGCATAAGATTTAAAATCAATGAAAAATTATTTTTCTATGGGAAAATATATTGAGCTAGCAAGGTGTCAAACCAAACATCAAGGAAAACGGATAAATCAAAATAATTTCTTTTAGCGCTTTTTTTAAGAAAAAAATAATATAAAATCATTTCTTTTCATATTACGCTCATCGGCAACCGTTTTCTTTTATTATCCGAATCCATGTTTGCAGTTTTAAGCGTTTCCATTAGCCCACAATTTTGGGCTCCCCAAAATGCTGTCTTTATCAAGACATTCTCCTCCAAGAATTCATCTTCAGTTGTTAATGGCGAATACTCAAAACAATCTTCCACCATTTCTTACCTCATTGACAGATGTGGCTTGTCGTCAAAGGATGCTATCTCCGTATCCAAGAAGGTCACCATCAAATCTCCACAAAACTCAGATTTAGTTTTAGAGCTCCTCAGAAAGTATGGATTCACAGATGCAAATATTCACAAACTTATTACCAGATGGCCAAATGTTCTCTTATCATCCCCGGAGAAGACCCTTTCGCCGAAACTCAATTTCTTCCACTCAATTGGCGTTCCTGTTGATGTTTTAGCAAAAATCCTGTCCTCTTATCCGACGATCTTACATCGTAGTCTGGAAAACTATCTCATTCCCTTGTATGATTACTTGAAAGCTCTTGTTCAAACCAATAAAAGAGTGGTCAACATGTTTAAGCATGCTCCAAAGGCGTTTGCCCGCGGCTGGCCGAGGGAAATTCCGGCCAATATCGCCATTTTGAGACAAGAAGGAATCCCTGAATCTTCTATTATTTCGTTGATAGCATTTCAACCATCGTTTTTGCTAATTAGTACAGAAAAGTTGGATTCCTATATTAATCGGGCAGCTGAAATGGGGTTCGATAGATCAAAAGTTACTTTCATCTACGCAATCCAAGTGTTTGCTGGTATGTCCGAATCAACTCTGAAGCGTAAAATGGAGGTTTACAGGAGATGTGGGTGGTCAGAATCTGATATTCACTTGGCCTTTTCGAAATATCCTTTTTGTATGAAATTGTCCGAGAAGAAAATTATGGATAATATGGATTTTCTTGTTAACGATTTTGGTTATAAACCTGATGCTGTTGCTCGACGCCCTGTTCTTCTTGGTTTGGATCTGGATAAAAGAATAAAACCGAGGTTTTTAGTTGCTAGAATTTTGAATGAAAAGGGGTTATTAAAGAAAAAGATTAGCGCAGCAACCTTTTTGAAATTGTCCGAGGAGAAGTTCTTAGAGAGGTATGTTGTTAATTATCGGGAAGATGTTCCTGAGTTGTTAGATATCTATGGAGGGCAGTTGAGAGTTTCTGGAACGGAGTTCAGGATAAGTGCACGCAGAACAATACCTTGAGACAATTGTAATTGACTTTTTGTATATTATGATGATTTTGGATTTCGACGTATTAACATTGCATGCAAGAATGTATTTGATAATGGATTTGGGCACTATCATATTATTGATGTTGCATTGAGAACAATGATGAAGTGGATGGACTTTAATGTCCTTTCCTAAGGATGCATCATAAATCTTCTTTGCACAAAAGAATTGAATATTGTATCATTGGGGCATCCATCAACATGAGAATAAAATATTGATGTTTGCGTTCTTTGATTTGGATATTCTTGTTGAGAATACTCCTTTCAAGTTTATGATGGTGATTAGCAATTTGGTTGTGTAATTAGTTTTTTAATTATCTTAAGCTGTTTGGTGATTTTAGTTCGAATTTATTCTGAAATGGAAGTTTTCTTTTCCTTCTCTCTTTTTTTTTTAATCTTTTTTTCAATGTGTTGAATGGTGTCGTGGGGATTTATAGCTTAGAAATTGCTAAAGATATATTATTTAAGGACTTTCTCCGTTTTTCTCTAGCTCATGAGTTTTAATTGGGTCCGTTTCAATCACAGCTTTTGCAGAAATGCTCGTGTGAAATGCCTAATTGGCAATTTTTCTGTATGTTATTTTAATTGGTTAATAGCCCGTTGTGTTAAATAATTGTTGCTCAATGCACTCAAAGCCTATATATATCTTACAGGTTGACCAACACTATAATAACATATGTACTTACCCTTCATATTTTAATATATTTACCTTCTCATTTTCTTAATCCCATATTTTATCTTTTTACTATTTTTTATTTTTCTTTCTTTTCCCTTTTTCTTTTGTTTTTTTCCTTCTTTTCTTCTTTTCTTCTCTTCTTCTGTTTATATATGTATATAGAATTATGTATATGTATACATACATATATATATGATGTACACACAAAAATTAAAGCAAGAAAAATAAAGAATATTTTTATTGCCTTTTGAGAGTTATAAGATTACACAAGAATTTCCTCACAAATTCTATGAAGAAACTTGAAGATTTGTCTGTCTCTAAATTTCCTTTCCCGCTCGTGTATATTTTCAATCGTAAAAAATTGCATATATAATCAGGCCACTAGGGTCTTTCTTCCGCCTCCACGTCCGTGCGGCTGGGCTGGCCACGTTCCCCACTTACCGGGTTGAGGGAGAGGCCATTAGCACGTTTGTGCTGCCCTTTCTGACTTGGTCAATCCCCTTTTCTTCCCTCAATTCTTCGTGGGCCGTCCTGGGCTTTTCTGACCTAACAGGCTCCTGGATTGGACTTCAGAGATGGGTTGGATCTAGCGGCCATTTTAGTTATGGCTTTTCCCTTGTGATTCGGGGCTCGTTTCGACCAGGGCTTTGGATGGATAGTTGGGCCCCTGGTTCGATCAATCGGTCTGGGCCGGAGTCAGGACCGGCCGCTCTTTCTCCCCTCTTGCTGGTCTGGGCTGGAGTCGAGGCGGGCCTCAGTTATTCCAAGCCTGTGGGCCTGGGCTGGTTAGTCCAGTATTTCTGGATGGGCCCACACATCAATATATATTTATAAGTATATAATATGTAATATATCATACGAAAGAATATTTTTTTTATCTTATTTATATTCGGACCATCAATTTCAAAATAAAAGATTTAATAGTTGATACACGAAGATAAAATAGACATTTTATGTGAAAAATTCTACTAAAACTCACAATAGGGTGTGATTCGGCATGACTAAATAACAAATGGGGTAATTTGTCAAATAAAATATCAAACAAGAGTTGCCGCAAGTTAAAAATTTTATAAGGGGTATTTTTACACAAACAAAAAAAAAGAGAAAAAACATTGAAATAATGTCTTGATCATCTTGTGTGTTTCTTTGTGGTAGATGGGATTGTCATTGCTTTCTTTTATATGATGATGCTTGTCAAGAATGTGAATCCTAATGTAAATAGAGTTGGACAAGCACTTCCTAATGCGGATAGCAAGTAATCCGAAAATGGATCACTTTGCAAAACCGGTCTGCAAGTTATAGAAATTGGGTGAAGTTAACTTTTTTTTCTTTCTTTTTTTTAATGCTTAATTTTAAATAATTAAAAGCAGAAGCACTACTTTCAAACACTGTAAAAAAAATATTAAAATTCAATTAAAAGTTGAAAAAACACCTTCTCTAAACTTGTTGCAAATAGCCTCTAGGTGCTTTTAAATTTTGATGTCCAATATGGGAGCTACATAAAACAAGAAGATTGCTGGAATAATGGGAGTACTCGAACGTGAAGATTTGTCCTTTGTGAAACAAATTAGCCCTCAAAACAATTTTATAATCAAAGCTAAGGCTGTATTTTGTAAAGATAAATTTGAGTATCAACGTATTAACATTGTACGTAAGAATAATAAGTATAATTTAAGTATCTCTTGACGAATTTGAGCATCATCATTCTTTTTATAAGAAGGATCGAATATTTTCTGGAGTCTAGCGAAATAATTTAGAATATGTATAAATTGATACATGTGCAAAGCATAAAACTTAAAGTCGATGAAAAATTATTTTTTAATTGAAAAATATATTGAGCTACCAAAGCGTCAAGCCAAACATCAAGGCAAACGGATAAATCAAAACCATTTCTTTTATGCTTCTTTTCTCTCTTTTTTTTTTATTATTGTGCAAATACATTTATTAAATGAAAATTGTAACATAAAATATTTTTTTTACCTTATTTATATTCAGACCATCATCGATTTCAAAATAAAAGAATTAATAGTTAATATATAAGGATAAAATGGATATTTTATATGAAAAAATTCACTAAAACTCACAGTAGGGTGCAATTTGGAATTTACTGAATAACATAGGGTGTAATTTGTCAAATAAAATAACAAAGAAGGGTAGTCGCTAATCAAAAATTTTATAGGAGATATTCTTGCCAAAAAAAAAAAAATTATTGGAATAATGTCTGTATCATTTTGTGTGTTTCTTTTCATATAACTCTCGCCGACAACCGTCTTCTTTTATTATCTGAATCCATGTTTGCAGCTTTCAGGGTTTCCATCAGCTCACAATTTGGGGCTCCCCAAATTGCAGTCTTTATAAAGACATTCTCCACCAAGAAATCATCTTTAGTTGTTAATGGCAATTACCCAAACCAATCTTTCACCGTTTCTTACCTCATTAACACATGCGGGTTGTCGTCAAAGGACGCCATCTCCTTGTCCAAGAAAATCACTATCAAATCGCCTGAAAACTCAGATTTCGTTTTAGGGCTCCTCAGAAAATATGGATTCACGAATGCACATATAAACAAACTTCTTACCAGATGGCCAAAAGTTCTTTTATCATGCCCGGAGAAGACCCTTTTGCCGAAACTCCATTTCTTCCACTCAATTGGCGTTCCTCTTGATGTTTTAGCACAAAACCTGTCCTTTTATCCGCTAATCTTAGAACGTAGTCTGGAAAACTATCTCATTCCCACGTATGATTACTTGAAAGCTCTTGTTCAAACAGATAAAAGAGTCATTCACGTGTTTAAGCGTGCTCCAAGGGCGTTCGCCCACGGCTGGCGCAGGGAAATTCCGTCCAATATCGCCATTTTGAGGCAACGAGGAATCCCGGAATCTTCCATTGTTTCTTTGATCGCAAATCAACCACCGGTTTTGGTAATTGGTACAAAAAGGTTAATTTCGTGTATCGATCGAGCAGCTGAAATGGGATTTAATAGAACAAAAGCTGTGTTCATCCAGGCCATCCAAGTGTTTGCTAGTATGTCTGAATCAACTCTGAAGCATAAAATGGAGGTTTATAGGAGATGTGGGTGGTCCGAATCTGATATTTCTTCTGCCTTTCTGAAATATCCTATTTGTATGAAATATTCTGAGAAGAAAATTATGGATAATATGGATTTTCTTGTTAATGATGTGGGCTTACAGCCTGATGCTATTGCTCGACTCCCTGTTCTTCTTTCTTTGAGTCTTGACAGAAGAATGAAGCCGAGGTATTTAGTTGCTAGAATTTTGAAGGAAAAGGGGTTGTTATCGAAAAAGATTGGTTTGTATTCTCTTTTGAGAATGCCTGAGAAGAAGTTCTTGAAGAGGTATATTGCTAATTATGAGGAAGATGTTCCTCAATTGTTGGATGTCTACCGAGGGAAGTTATTGCAATGTTAGAACAATCATTCTGATGAAAATGACAGTGTTTTCTTTTTATTTCAGATGCTGTAATATTCGTAGTTGAATGTTTTTCGTACTGTCCTTCGATGAATCTTATGCTGTAATATTAGTGCCTTTATGAGACAAACTACCATCATTAGTGACGATGATCGAATAATAACTTGACACCGTAAGGGCTTTCATGTTTAACATCCGGTTTGAACATCATCGTATGAGAACCCTCTTTGAGGACAACGGTTATGTCTCTCTTCTCAAAAAATTTGAGTTATTAAGGGAATGTTTGGATTTGGTTTTGGGAATCTTTGTTTTGGAGCTAAAACATCAAAAGAAATTATTGCCTGTTAAGTAGAAACGATAAGAAACAGAATTAACATATACATGTATATACACCTCATAACAATAATGATAAAACGAGGTATAGATACCAACCTCAAGAGTACATACAACGCATAGGAATAGCTTTTTAACTTGATCATATACTTTACTCTTATCAAGTTTGAAAGCCATTATATCCTATTTTCTCTAGGTTTGAGTTTTATGTCATTATAGTTAATTTCTTAAACAATGAGAACATTATAAAAAATTAAGCTAACAAATGATTCATGGAAATCCAGATAAGCTTATACTTGAAATCAGTTAACAAGAACTTAAAGCCCAGGTTATAGCTCATTGGATACGCCTTAACTTAGAGATAGAAAGACCACAATACTAGTGTTTCTCAAGCTCTTTATAGTTGCATTTGGCACATTGGCCGGGTCTTGAGTTAGTTAGTTAGATTTATGTACAATGTTTTAGTATGAGTGTAAAGATCTCGAATTTTTAGAAATGAGGGTGCAACTTGAAATTAGGGGGGTTTATTTGGTCAGTTATACCCAATGAACTCGACAATTCAATCCAATTTTTATTAGTTTTGGTTAGGTTGAGTAATTGAGTATGCTCGTGTAACCACATCTCACTTTATCATAATTGACTTAATACGGGGTTTCATAATTTGAAACCCGACAACAAGTCGATCCAATGACCCGAATAAGTTTTTTTTTATAAAAAAGTAATGAATATAAAAATTCAAAAAAATAAGTAAAAATGAAAGTGTAAAATTAAAATATTCTCCCGAATGAATTTATACTTAAGGAAATGAAGATGTCTCTTAATTTCCCTTGAATAGGACTAGTAAACATAGCAGGGAAAGTCCAAAATTGGGCATCCCTTAGTAGGTGCATATAAAACAAATCCGCTCAAAGCAAGTTAGCTTTTAATAAACGCAGGTTAGTTTAGAAGAATTTTGCCCCTAACCCCACATGCATGCCCTCCCCTCATTTTTCTCTCATCTCTTTCTTTCTCTAAGCCCTAACACAAATCTATAGGGCCTATACAAGACACAATTTTTTTAAGCAAAAAATAAATGCAAAAGCATTACATAAAAAAGGGATTTCAGTAACCGCAATCTGCCCAATTAAAATATTCTACTTCTCATACTTGCCTGCACAAAAAAGAATTTGAAGCAGATTAAGTGATGCAATTTAACTCAAATGTCCATCCATCAAACTAAAAGAAACTAATCGAGATATCGCTTATGAAAATATGGAGTTGTTAGTTGAAAAACATTAACAAAATGGAATAAAATTTGGAAGATATATTAAAATGAGAATAACAAAAACATATAAAGATAACCTTCTTGCCTCTTCTGGCTAGTGATGATGGCTCATCCACTGCTAAACATCACATTGCCTAAATGACAGTTCTAACCTCTTGACAAGAAAAGAAATTAAAGGAACACAATTTTTCTATTGACCAAAGCTAATTTTTCCTACTTGAGATGTAATAAATAAAACATCATGCCGGAAAATTATAAAGAAATAATTACCTCACCGTCCCCTAAGGTTTGGCTTATGACACAAATATCCTCATTGTTGAGAAATTATAAATAGGAAGGCAATTAATTTGTCCTCATTCATTTCCCAATTCCACTTTTCTATTTACATTGTACCCCTTGGCTTCTCTACTTCACTCCTCTCTTTCTTACCTCTCTTTTCAACTTCTAAATTTTGTTTCCCCTTCCCTATTTTCAGGTCTTTTCATTCTGGGAGATATACATAGGAGTCCCTTTAGGAACATCCTAGTAAAATTGGAAATATACATAGGGATTGGAGAGAAAAAGGTAGAAATTTTAGTGGGAGGAATTTGGAAGAAAAATGAGGACAAAAAAAAAAAACATTTTAAAAATAAAAAAGTAAATACGAATCTTAATTTATCAACCATAAAAAAAGATATTAATTTCAAAAAATACATGTGACAATTAGAGAATTTGAGATACCTAATATTAAACTTTTCTATCTCGCAATTCTTAATCAACTCCAACATAGTATATTGCAGTTTGTTTCTTACTGCCCATTTATATGGCAGCAACAGTAATACACAGCTACAAAGACACAAATTGAAAAAGACCAAATGGAAGTCCCTTCAATTATGGGTTAAATGCGATTACATTCCCTGTACTCTTCTGTTTTAGCACTTACCTTTCAAACCTTTCAATTTTTCACAATGACACCCCCTCCATCCAATTTTCATCTTTTTTCATTAAAAAATAAATAAATAACAAAAATGCCCTTGTCAAATAAATATGCATAGCATTTGAATTTTTTTTTCTTTTTCTATTATTCTAATAGATTATTTATATTTATGTAATTTACATATTAATATTTGATATCTTTTTATGTATTTATAAAATTAATAATATATGAAAGTTAAATGTAGATTATATTATTGATGGGAAAATAAAAGTTAATATATAAAAGATAAGACTTTCGTCGAGAAAATTATATTATGACTAAGAAGAATACTTTTTCGAACTTGAATTGGGTATTACTAATGGATTATGATAGATAATAAATATATTATAAATTTTAGAATATATAAAAAGATACAAAATATTAATAAGTAAATTACATAAATATAAATAATGTATTAAAAAATTCAAATGTTAGGATCTTTTATTAAATGGCATTTTGGTCATTCATTTATTTTTTAATGAAAAAAAACAGATGAAAATTGCATAAGGGGGGTGTCATTACAAAAAATTGAAGGGCTTAGAGGAGGAATATCAAAAGAGAAAAGTTCAGGGATGTTATTGCATTACGCCTTCAGTTATGCCGTAAGAAGTCGCTATATGAGAAACACGATATCTACACATTTTCAGAATACTCTTTCTTCCTCACGTGGACAGCCATTCTTCCACAGCGGCGTTCATCAATCTTGGAATTCTACAGGTTTTAGTATTTTTTCTGCCAGCTGCCTACACTTTATTCGAAACCATGTTTGCGATTTTTTGTAGACGACTGAGGGTTTCCCCAAAAGTTAGTATCTTTATTAGCGCCCCACAATTTTTCGCTCCCCAGATTGCAGTCTTTATCAAGTCATTCTCCTCCAAGGTATCATCCTCAGATGTTAATGGCGATGACCCGACACAATCTTTCACCATTTCTTACCTCATTAACTCATGTGGGTTGTCGTCAATGGATGCCGTCTCCGTATCCAAGAAAGTCACCGTCAAATCGCCAGAAAACCCAGATTCAGTTTTAGAGCTCTTCAGAGAGTATGGATTCACAAATGCAAATATCCACAGACTTATTAATGGATTCCGAAACATTCTTTTCTCCTGTCCGAAGAAAACCTTTTGCCGAAACTCGAATTCTTCCGCTCCATAGTTACCTAATACTCTCTTTTGCCTAGAGTATCGTGAATTGGTACTCGTGTACTAATTTTCGGTACTTTTGCATATTGGTACTTGAATTAGTACTCGAAAATTGGCGTACCGAATATATATTAATTAACAATAATATTATACGGTACTCAAATTGGTACTTTAAATTTGGTATACCAAATCATTGAAAGTGGGGCATCTTATCTATGAGTCTTTATCTAGGAGAAACCATTTGAACTTTGTAGAGTATAGATTTTTTTCTATACAAATTGAATCAAACACTAAATAATTTCACTTTAATAATTGTTATTTATTTATGATCTATCAACTATCCTTTTTCAAAATATTATCAATATTAGCAAATACTCTTCTATTGGATTTGAAAATTTACTAACTAAATTATTCAAGCGTACCACATACCAAATGAACGTACCGCCTAAACCTATTTCCAACGTATCGCATTCCTTATAAAAGAATGTATCGCATACCTGTTCCCGTACCTGTACCACATACCAAAGAGTACCACAAATTCGGTAAAAAGAACGTACCGCCTAAACCTATCCCCAACGTACCGCATTCTTTATAAAAGAACATATTGCGTACTCGTACCCGTACCACGTACCAGAGAGTACCGCGAATTCGGTAACTATGTTCCGCTCAATTGGTGTACCTCTTGATGTTTTAGCACCAAATCTATCCATTTATCCAAAGATGTTAATGCGTAGTCTAGAAAACTATCTCATTCGCTCGTATGATTACTCAAAAGCTCTTTTTAAATCCGATAAAAGAGCTATTAACGTGTTTAATCTGATATTCACTTGGCCTTTTTGAAATTTCCTTTTTGTATGAAATTGTCTGAAAAGAAAATTATGAATAATATGGATTTTCTTGTTAATGATTGCCGTTATAAACCTGACGTTGTCGTTCGATGCCCTGCTCTTCTTGGTTTGAATCTTGAGAGAAGATTGAAGCCAAGGTATTTAGTTGCTAGAGCTTTGATGGAAAAGGGGTTGTTAACACAAAAGATTGGTTTGATAACTTTTATGAGTAGCTATATTGTTAATTATCAGGAAAAAGTTCCTGAGCTGTTAGATATCTATAGAGGGAAGTTGAGTGCTTCTGAAATGAGGTTCAGTCAACAAGTGTTCTTTAAATAAACTTATTGCAGCATTGTAGTTAAAACAATCAGTCATTTGCGATGAAAATGAGAATCTCACATTTTGACTTTCGATGCTGTAATATTGATAGTTCAATGTTTTCAACATAGTCATTCAATCTTTCTTAGAAACTTTCAATTACACGTAAGCTTCTGTCTGGGAATCTTGATGCAGTTCACAAATATCCTTTCTTTGATTGCATAGTCTTGTTTTGAGTACTCTTTTTTAAGTTTATAATAGTGATTAGGAACTTGGTTGTTTTTAACGTATGTAGAGCAGAATCCAGTGTGGCCATCATTGGTGAATCCTAGATTTATGAGTATGATAGAATAATGTGGTTACTTGGCCACAGACCGAGAAAAATTGCAAAAGGTCGAGGGTTCGTTGAAGATAGACGGCAGCATCAACAAGTTCCAGGGTACAGGCTCACTCCCTGCTGGCTCCGACAGCAGATGCTGCATTGTCAAGCCAGCTCACAGCCTGTTATTTAACCTAACATTAATGGCCAACCTCGAGCTGTCACATGCAACAGACGGACAACCTTATATAGGGCACCTGCTGGCTGGATTTTTAATCCTGTCGAGACCCACATAAATTTGGTTCTCTTAAAGGAACAAGGGTAAAGTGAGCTTACCGCTGCCCTCTCTAGGCCAACGGCCCTAGGACCACCGCTGCCTATCAATTCAACCTTGCGCGCGCCGCCTTGATACTCTTGTTTGGGTCACAGGCTCGCTCAGCGAAGACTAACAATCTATATCTTCGAGGTGTTTGGATATAAGAAGGACGAGTTTTTGTTTGTTTTGTGATGTAGGATAAGTAGATTGGGGTTTCGAAGTATTGAAATCAAGTTTGTTGATTAGAAGGGTGTCTCCTACTCCTATTAGAAGACAATGTCCTCCAAATTTAGCAAGTTGCTTTCAACAGCAAAATATTGTGATATTAACGTGGAATACATAAAAAATAATCACTTTGAACAAGATTCACGAGTTATCCAATTAATGTTTGGATTGGTTATGATATGGGATAAATCTGAATTAAATAAAAATGTCCAAAAAAGCCCATTGGACCCAGCCCAGAACCCTCCAATTCGAGGATTTGCGTCTTCCTGCATGGGTCCCGAAGGAGGCGACTCCGACCGGAATGACCCGAAGTACAAGACACGGCTTAGCCACCTTAGATTGGACTGACAGAAGTTCCCATATGATGCCACGTGTAAAGGTGTTGATGGTACAATTCTAGCACTATAAATACCTTATTATGTCACCATTAGGAGACCAAGCATTGTTCACTAGGTCCTCCCACCTCACATCATCACATTGAGCATTGTGGAGTCTAAGTGGTGAGGGTCACGTCTGTATTGTAAGACCTTTATCAGAGGTCATATTTATAATCATTCCACATCAATACACTCTTTAATCCTTGGGTCTTTATCTTATATACTCATACTCTTACTAGCGTAACCTTAAGTACTTATCAGATTGTTAGGTGTTTTGGAAGATATTTTTACATGGATTAATCGTGATAAATATTAATCGTGATAAATAGTGTTTAATATTCCCAATACAATTGGAAATAAAATAGTTAAAGGATACTCATCATAAATAAAGGTAAGGCCGAAATAAAAAGCAAAAGGTTGAGGGTCTAGTTTGAAAATTGATAGGGCATTTTTGACAGACTTTGGTGAAAGAAATATTTCGTGGCGATAAAGTTCTCCTAGCCCTGCCCTTAATTTATCAAAATGCATAAACTATAATAGGACAAAGTGTAAGGGACCAAATGAATTTGCTTCCACCATACCTCAAGAAGTCGCGTCACTCCAAACGCGACATCCTCACATTTCACAACACACTTCCTTTCCCTCGTCGACAACAGTTTTCGCGGCTGCCCCTAGCTATTATCCGAATCCATGTTTGCAGTTTTAAGGATTTCTGTTAACCCAAAATTTTTGGCTCCCCAAAATGCTGTCTTTATCAAGACATTCTCCTCCAAGAAATCATCTTCAGTTGTTAATGGTGACTACCCAAAACAATCTTCCACCATTTCTTACCTCATTAACACATGCGGGTTGTCGTCGAAGGATGCCATCTCCATATCCAAGAAAGTCACCATCAAATCGCCAGAAAACTCAGATTTAGTTTTAGAGCTCCTCAGAAAATATGGATTCACAGATGCACATATCAACAAACTTATTACCAGATGGCCCAAAGTTCTTTTATCGTACCCGGAGAAGACCCTTTTGCCAAAACTCCATTTCTTCCACTCAATTGGCGTTCCTCTTGATGTTTTAGCACAAAACGTGTCCTCTAATCCGCTGATCTTACAACGTAGCCTGGAAAAGTATCTCATTCCTTTGTATGATTACTTAAAAACTCTTCTTCAATCCGATAAAAGAGTTGTTAATGTGTTTATTCGTGCTCCGAGGGCGTTTGCATATAGCTGGCGGAGGGAAATTCCGTCCAATATCGACATTTTGAGGCAACGAGGAATCCCGGAATCTTCCATTGTTTCGTTGATGGCAAATCAACCACCGGTTTTGGTAATTGGTACAAAAAGGTTAATTTCGTGTATCGATCGAGCAGCTGAAATGGGACTTGATAGGACAAAAGCTGTGTTCATCCAGGCCATCCAAGTGTTTGCTAGTATGTCTGAATCAACTCTGAAGCATAAAATGGAGGTTTATAGTAGATGTGGGTGGTCTGAATCTGATATTTCTTCGGCCTTTCTGAAATATCCTATTTGTTTGAAATTTTCTGAGAAGAAAATAATGGATAATATGGATTTTCTTGTTAATGATTTGGGCTTACAGCCTGATGCCATTGCTCGACTCCCTGTTCTTCTTTCTTTGAATCTTGACAGAAGAATGAAGCCGAGGTATTTAGTTGCTAGAATTTTGAAGGAAAAGGGGTTGTTAACAAAAAAGATTGGTTTGTTATCTCTTTTGAGAATGCCTGAGAAGAAGTTCTTGAAGAGGTATATTGCGAATTATGAGGAAGATGTTCCTCAATTGTTGGATGTCTACAGAGGGAAGTTATTGCAATGTTAGAACAATCATTCTGATGAAAATGACAATGTTTTCTTTTTATTTCAGATGCTGTAATATTCGTAGTTGAATGTTTTTCGTACTGTCCTTCGATGAATCTTATGCTGTAATATTAGTGCCTTTGTGAGACAAACTACCACCATTAGTGACGATGATCGAATAATAACTTGACACCGTAAGGGCTTTCATGTTTAACATCAGGTTTGGACATCATCGTATGAGAACCGTCTTCGAGAACAACGGTTATGTCTCTCTTCTCAAAAAATCTGAGTTATTAAGGGAATGTTTGGATTTGATTTTGGGAATTTTTGTTTTGGAGCTAAAACATCAAAAGAAATTATTGCTTGTTAAGTAGAAACGATAAGAAACCGAATTAACATATACATATATATATATACACCTCATAACAATAACGGTAAAACGAGGTATAGATGCCAACCTCAAGAGTACATACAACGCATAGGAACAGCTTTTTAACCTGATTATATACTTTACTCATATCAAGTTTGACCCGTTTTCTCTAGGTTTGAGTTTTATGTCATTATAGTTAATTTCTTAAACAATGAGAACATTATCAAAAATTAAGCTAACAAATGATTAATGGACATCCCAAATAAGCTTACACTTGAAAACAGTTAATATATGCACCCCCTCCCCTTAATTTTCTCTCATCTTTTTCTCTCTCTAAGCCCTAACACAAATATATAGAAAAAAAAATTTTCGAAGGAAAAATAAATGCACCAGCATTATAAAGAAAGGGCTTTAGTGATCACATTCTAATGACTGCTGTCTATCCAATTTAAAATTTTTGCTTCTCAGGCTTGCCTGCATGGAAAAGATTTCGAAGCAAACTAATTAATGCAATTTAATTCAAACGTCCATCCATCAAACTAAAAGAAACTAGTTAGGATATCACTTATGGAAATATGAATTTACTAATTAAAAAACATTCATTAAAATGAAATAAAATTCAAAAGATATATTAAAATGACCAAAATAAAAAATATAAAGATGACCTTCTTAGCTCTTCTAGCAAGCGATGATGGCTCATCCACTGCTCAACGTCACGGTGCCTTAGTGACAATTCTAACCTCCTGACAAGAAAAGAAAGGAAAACAAATTTTATATTGGCCAAAGCTAGTTTTTTCTATTTGATATGTGATAAATAAAAAATCATGCCGGAAAATTATAAAGAAATAATTGCCTCACCACCCTTGAAGTTTGGCCTATGACACAAATATCCTCAGAGTTCGGAAATTACAAATAGGAAGGTAATTAATTTGTCCTCATCCATTTCCCAACTCCACTTTTCTATTTACATTGTACCCCTTGACTTCTCTACTCCACTTCTCTTTGTTTCACTTCTCTTTTCAATTTCTAATCTTTGTTTCCCCTTTCCTATTTTCACGTCCTTTCATTTTGGGGAATATACGTAGGAGTCCCTTTGGGAACATCCTGGTAAAATTGAAAATATACATCGGAATTTGAGAGAAAAGGTAGAAATTTTAGCAGGGGAAATTGGAAGAAAAATGTGGAGAAAAAAACAACTTAAAAATGAAAAAGTAAATGAGAATCTTAATGTATCAACCATAAAAAAAGATATTAATTTCGAAAAATACATGTGAGAATTAGAGAATGTGAGATAACTGATATTAAACTATTACTACCTCACAATTCTTAAACAACTCCAATATAGTATATATGGCAGTTGATTTCCTACTGCCCAATTATATGGCAGCAACGATAATGTATAACTACAAAGGCACAAATTGAAAAAGACCAAATGGAAGTCACTTCAATTTTAGGTTAAACACAATCACACCCATTGTACTTTTCTTTTTTGTCACTCACTTTTCAAACTTTTCAATTTTTGACAATGACACGCCTTCCATCCAATTTTTATCATTGTTTCCATAAAAAAATAAGTGAATGACAAAACTGCCATTGATCAAATAAATATGCATAGCATTTGATTTTTTTTTTCCTTTTCTATTCTTCTAATAGATTATTTATATTTATGTAATTTACATATTAATATTTGATATATTTTTTTATGAATTTTATAAAATTTATAATATATGAAACTTGACTGTATTATTGATGAGAAACTAAAAGTTAATAAAAGATAAGGACTTTTGTCGAGAAAATTATATTAATGAATAAGAAGAATACCTTTTCGAACTAGAACTAGGTATTGATAATGGATTCTGATATGTAAAAAAAAATATATTATGAATTTTAGAATATATAAAAGATACAAAATATTAATAAGCAAATTACATGCATTTTTATTTGATTAAAGGGTAATCTGGTTATTAACTTATTTTTTTAATAAAAAAATGATGAAAATTATATGAAGAAGGTGTCATTGCAAAAAAATTGAAAAGTTTAGGGGATGAATGTCGAAAGAGAAAATTACGGTGGTGTCATTGCATTTACCCCCTTCAGTTATGCCGCAAGAAGTCGCTCTATGAAACACACGATATCTTCACATTTTCGGAGTACTCTTTCTTCCTCGCTTGGACAGCCATTTCTTCCACAGCGGCGTTCATCAATCTTGGAATTCTACAGGTTTCAGTATTTTTTCTGCCAGCTTCCTACACTTTATTCGAAAACATGTTTGCGATTTTTTGTAGAGGAAGAAGACTGAGGGTTTCCCCAAAAGTTAGTATTTTTATTAGCGCCCCCCAATTGTCGGCTCCCCAGATTGCAGTCTTTATCAAGTCATTCTCCTCCAAGATATCATCTTCAGATGTTAATGGCGATGACCCAACACAATCTTTCACCATTTCTTACCTCATTAACTCATGTGGGTTGTCGTCAAAGAATGCGGTCTCCGTATCCAAGAAAGTCACCATCAAATCGCCAGAAAACCCAGATTCAGTTTTAGAGCTCCTCAGAGAGTATGGATTCACAAATGCAAATATCCCCAAACTCATTACCAGATTCCCAAATGTTCTTTTCTCGTGCCCGAAGAAGACCCTTTTGCCGAAACTCGAATTCTTCCGCTCAATTGGTGTTCCTCTTGATGTTTTAGCACGGAATCTGTCCACTTATCCAATTACCTTAACGCGTAGTCTCGAGAACTATCTCATTCCCTGGTATGATTACTTAAAAGTTCTTTTTAAATCAGATAAAAAAGCTGTTAACGTGTTTAAGCGCGCTCCAAGACTGCTTGCGCACGGGTCCCCGTGGGTACCTTCGTCCCATGTCGCCATTTTGAGAGAGCAGGGAATCCGGGAATCTTCGATTGTTTCGTTGATGGCACATCAACCCTGGTTTATGTTAATTGGTAGAGAAAATTTAGCTTCATATATTAAT
>JACFYI010003065.1:891472-927437 GCA_014898755.1 Handroanthus guayacan | reverse complement strand
TTTCAACCAAAATGTATCTCTAATTTACATATCATATAGGAGTTAAAACTTGCGTCTCGCTAGTAGATAATTTCCAGTCATTTTAATTTTACTCTTAGGTAATTGAAAAAATTTCTCGTCAATCAGTAACAATATATATATATATATATTATTGTATAATGAATATGCCTTTCAATTAATTTTTTTGGTGAAAATATTTCAGGTAAATTTTCCAATTGTGGTGTCCAATCATTCGATACAAACTTCCCTTCTGAGTTATTGAATGTCATATCTTTTTGAGTTCCAGAGGTTGTCAAAAATTTAGTTGTAGAAATAATGATTAAATTTCAAATTTTTACTAGAAAAAATTATGTAAATTAGAATATTATTATCTCCTAAATTTGATAATTTGTTTGATAATAACAACTTATTAAGATGCAAAAGACCAATAGAAAAAATAAAAAGAAAAAGAGGTTAAAAAAAATTAATAATAATAATAAGAAGAAGGAGGAGGAAAAAAAATTTAAAAGAAAAAAAGGAAAAACCCTCCTGTGGAACGACGATTTCATCCTCCAATTAGAATTAATTTCATTCAAAGAAAATCTGCGTAATTTTTTACTGATCAAAGCCCGAACAAGCCGAAGAATTACTTCCTGAGCTTATGATTAAACTAGCCAACTATCTGCAGACTGCCTTTATTTGCTCAATCTACAGCTCTCACCGTATATCCACTACCCGCATATGCATAGGCCGAATCTGTATCTATCACCTCTAAGAAGTATTTTCTCAATTTTATCAGATAATTAATGCTTGATACTAATCAACGGACGAAGGGTTTGGGATTTGTAAATTCTGTGGTAATGGTGGAGAGGAGGAAGAGGAAGCCGCTGGTGCTTTCTTCAACTAAAGCCCTAGTTAATTCCTTGACTAATTCTGGCAAAACCACTGGAGATGATGATGGAATTGGCGACATTGATGGAAGTTCCCCCACTCCGGCCCTTCAGTTAACGGCTGGAATTCTCAGATTTTCCGACGACAAAATTGTTGGTTCAGCTGATGGTTCTGTTTTGGTTGGGTTATCCACTTCCGTGCTCAAACGATTATCAATTACTTCAGGGTCCCTGGTACTCTTTTTCAACTTATTTTTCGCTGTTTAATTCATGTTGAAGAAGAAAAGAAAATAAAATAAACCACGAAAGTAGCTTTTTTGGATCGTGTCATTTTTCTTTGTGTTTTTAAGCTGTTTACTGGACTTGATTCGAAATTAACTTGGGGGCAAAAAAAGTTAATTTTTCCTTTTTATCTATTTTTTTGGTGTGTTGAATTGTGTCTTGGGAATGTACAGCTTAGAAATTACTGAATATACAATTCAATAAGATTTCTCTAGTTTATTGGCCTTTGGTTGCTTGGTTCGCGTATTGTGTTTAAAGATAGTCGTTTATATGCTTATCACTAGTGGACCTAAGTTTTAATCTAAAATTGGAGCAGACACATATACTTCTAATGTGCTTCGGAAGAGACTCCTAACTCCGAGGTCCGTGATAGTGATTAGCAACTTGATTAGCATTTTTTTCGTTCTGTGAACAGAATCCCACTCTCGCACACACATCTGTGGGGCATCAATCAACGTTAGAAAAACCTAAATTTAGGACTGTGATTGAAAAATGTGTTTACTTGATCTATGATAGATAGGGGTGCTGAATAAAATGTGCGTCAATCACACGCCAATTTTGCTTTCCTTTTAAATGTAGATACTCCTTGAAAACGTGGATGCTAATGTAAATAGAATTGGACAAGCAGCGGTCTTGGATCCTCCTAATCCGGATGACAACTCCACTGAAAATGGATCAGTTTGTCTGCATGCTCCTAGGACAATGTTGGTCTTTCCATCATATGCTTATCCTCAGAACCGGACTGCAGCTTTGGATCCTCAAGTGGCTTACTTATCTCCAATTCTTGCATTTAATTTGAATTTGCACATGTCATGCTTGAAATCTGTCGTGAAGCAAGGAAAAGAGACATTGTCGTCTTTGTTTGAAGTGAAAGCAGATGGGGAAATAAATGGGAAACAAAATGAGTCCTCTTTTGTCAGTATAAGGCTTCAACCTTGGGCAGAGTTGCCTAGGTATGCCTCGCACCTGAGGGCTTCTTTTGTGAAAATACCAGAATGTGGCACCCTTGAGCGTCTTAAAACCAGTTCATCTGAAGAAGCAAAAGACCGCCAAGACTTGATAGATTCGGCGTTAAATGACTACTTTTCTGTTGATAGATATCTTGCCAGGGGTGACCTTTTCAGTATATGCATAAATTGGAACTGCAAATCAGAGTTGTGCATCAATTGCAACCAAAAGATGCTAAATGGTGGTGGTGACACAATATACTTCAAGGTCAAAAGTTTTGTATATGTCTATGCTTTATTTGTCTCCTGAGATTTAGGCTAAACCATGTTGGTTTTCAGGTTGTGGCTATGGAACCATTCGAGGAAGCTTTTCTGAGAGTCAATCGCAGACAAACTGCTCTTGTTCTCGGAGGGGGTGTTCCATCTGCGGTTCCCCCAGAACCTTTAATCGCACAGTCAAAAAGTTCCCCACCTTTACAAGATGATGCAGTGATGGCTTTAGCCTCCATACTAGCACCAACTTTATGTCCGTCTGCTTTGTCATCAAAGTTCAGAGTTGCAGTCCTATTGCATGGTGTTCCTGGTCTGTTATGAACTTCTAGAACGTCATGTTACTTATCCAAGTGTCTGAGAATCTACTAAATTTTCATATCAAGCCCTCTAATTGCTTGTTATATTTAATGGAGATCCTCAAGTTCACACCCTACAAGTTCTTGTATCCCATAGTATACCTGAAATTTTGCGAAAATACAAAGAAGAGTTCTGACTAGAAAAGAAAATTTTTCTAGATTTGCTGATCCCAAAGTGGTTTGTAGGTTGTGGGAAGAGGACTGTGATAAGATATGTTGCTCATCGATTGGGCTTGCATGTGGTGGAATATAGTTGCCACAATTTTGTGACGTCTTCTGAAAAGAAAATATCTGTTGCTCTTGCTGAAGCCTTTAATACTGCTCGCAGGTACACTTGCTGCACTATGGTACTAAGAATTAAACATTAAGAAGCAGAATATCTTATAAAACAATCTAGTAAACCATACAGATATCTTTGGTTGTTTTATATTTTGTGATTTTACTCTGGTTGACTCATAGAGAAGTTCTTATTTTTAATATGCTATTATTATCTAGATATTGTCCAACAATTCTTCTTCTCCGCCATTTTGAGGTTTTCCGTAATCTAGCTGCTCAAGAGGGATCATCTTATGAGCAATTCGGAGTTAACTCTGAAGTTGCATTGGTCATAAAGCAATTCACTGAGCCAATTACTGAAGATGAAGATGACTATACTGAAGAAAACTCACTTGTTGGTTCTGTAAGTTTACAAGTTGTTGATTCACAAATTCACCTTTGTTTCTACTGTTAAAGTATTTATTAGTTATAATAAGATCTAATAGTCCAAGTTCGTTTCCCCATGTATTTTTCACGTTATTCCATCTAATCTGAGATAATAAATAAATAAGATGAAATTATCTTTTGCTTCATATGAAACAGTATTATATAATTTACTCTTGTTTTTGAAAGATAGATAATCTGGTATCCTTGAGACAAGAACTCCTACATAGGAAGACACATGGTTATGGCATGTTTAAGAGAAAATTAGCTAATATTCTCTTGTTTCTTTCACTGATGCAGCGTTTAAAAGTTGCTAAAACAGTGAGCCAGCATCCTGTACTGCTAGTTGCAGCTGCAGACAGTTCGGAAGGTCTTCCTCCAACTATTAGACGCTGTTTTAGTCATGAAATTAAGATGGGAAACCTGAAAGAAGAACAAAGGTCTCAATTGTTGTCCCAATCGTTTCAGCATATCTCTGAACTGCTCCCGGATGTAAGTTATTGCTTCATTCTCCTTTTAACTTGTACATACATCTTCTCAAAGTTGGACTCTCTATGCCTCTTCGATGATGAAAATGGGACCATTAGACTGCCTTATCCTCTTTTCCAAATCAGTGGTGGATGCTTTGCAATGAATGATTATAGCAATGAAGAGGTTCAATCATTTATCGTGGCAGCCATGCTATTGTGTACGATGCCCTAGGTTTCTATTTTCTAGGGATGAATAGATGAGATGAGGGAAAGCAGCATTTTTATGGTTTCTCTGCTGCATTATGACTAACATCTCCATGGGTTTTGATTTGACTGATCAGATTATATCTCATTGCAGACTTCTGCAGAGGATCTTGTAAAGGATATAGTTGGACAGACATCAGGCTTCTTGCCCAGGGATCTGCATGCTCTAATTGCTGATGCTGGTGCTAAGCTAATATCTGAGAGGGAGAAGCTGGAGCCTGGAAACTCAAAGTGTGGCTCATTTGAGTCCAATGCGATTGAAGATGGAAGCAAAATAAGTGATGCACCTTCTGGTCTTGGTAAAGAAAACTTAATCAAAGCATTGGAACGATCAAAGAAAAGAAATGCATCAGCTCTTGGTACTCCGAAGGTAAAGTGAACTTGGATTATGCAAACTTTTTATGTTCCTCCCATGCTGTAATTTCTGGAACATATGTTAAGAAAACAATTATAATGCGAATAAGCAGTTTGTTCTGAACATCGTTCCTTGCAGCATTTTTGTGTGTATCAGAGTAAAAGCTGCCTGTCAAGTATTTTATAGCAATTTCTATGGTTAAAAATTGTCATATTTCACTAGAGACACTTTTCCTGCTCTATATGCAACAATCCTACTTATCTATGTGGTGCTATGATAGGTACCTAACATCAAATGGGAAGATGTTGGTGGGCTTGAGGATGTGAAAAAGTCAATCCTGGACACCGTACAGGTACAACTCTCTCTCTCTCTCTCTCTCTCTCTCTGGCTACTCTGGAACGTTTTGGTGCCCTATTTTGTTTCTTTTTCCTTAAAGTGAGTAGGCCAAAATGGATATTCAAGACAATTGTACAGAAGCTTCTCTTTCTAATATTCTCTTGAGCTCTTAGTAAGGCGTGATACCTGTGAAAATAGAATTTTCTGATTATACCTCTTTTAGGCTTATGACAACAATGGTTGCAAAAGGACACTTTAAAGCATTCATTGTACATTACTCAACCTGTTTGCAAATTTTTAGTCCATCTATACAGCTTTGCTGTCTTGATCTCCTACTCCGTTGTTGATGCTTGGTGTTTTGGATTTACACTGGCAGCTTCCTCTTTTGCATAAAGATTTATTTTCATCTGGATTGCGTAAAAGATCAGGGGTTCTTCTTTACGGTCCTCCAGGGACTGGAAAAGTAAGTTCATGATGTCATTGTTTCCATTGTTCTCCACTATGATATAAATCACTCATGGTTTTTGACAGTGATGTTGGATATCCTTTTGAAATAGCCTCCAGTACCATAACACTGATCATTATTATACTGTAAACCTCAGACCTTACTGGCAAAAGCTGTTGCTACAGAATGCTCCTTGAATTTTCTCAGTGTAAAAGGGCCTGAATTGATCAACATGTACATAGGAGAGTCAGAGAAGAATGTACGAGACATTTTTCAGAAGGTAAAAAGGTTTTGTTATTCTTTCGTGATAAGTAAATGGCAACTCAAACACATATTTCTATGCAACTTTGAAACTCTTCTATTGGCATCGTGTTTAGGCCAGAACAGCTCGCCCATGTGTCATATTTTTTGATGAACTTGACTCGCTTGCCCCAGCCCGGGGTGCCTCTGGAGATTCTGGTGGCGTTATGGACAGGGTGGTTTCTCAGGTAAAGATATCTCTGTCTTTATTTTTACCGTATTAGAGATTTTCGAAGCACAATGGATTCTCCTGGCCATAATAACTACCAAAAGATAAAAGCAGATACCACGCAACACCAATACATTATATACTGTATATGTAAATACGCTTGTATCTAAGTATGTGCATATGTGAGGATGCCAAGATAATGATAAATGCTTCAACTATCAATTCTGCCACTACCTAATCCGATTTATTGCTTCTAGATGCTTGCAGAAATTGATGGCCTGAATGATTCTTCCCAGGTTGGTTGTAATTCTCCACCAGCAGTAATTTTATATTTCTAGTCTTTATTCTCTTCTTTCTATTTCTCATTTTATTTTACGTTGTGGGATTCAATAGGACTTGTTCATAATAGGAGCTAGTAACAGACCGGATCTTATCGACCCAGCCCTTCTGAGGCCAGGCAGATTTGACAAGCTCCTCTATGTTGGTGTTAATTCTGAAGCATCTTACAGAGAGAGGTTTATTTCTTTCATTGCATTCTAGATTCATGTCATTAAATTCCTATATTGATCCGCATGCTCTCTTCACAGGGTACTTAAAGCACTTACTCGGAAGTTTAAATTGCACGAAGATGTGTCACTGTACGAGATAGCGAAGAAATGCCCTCCAAATTTTACTGGCGCTGATATGTATGCACTCTGTGCAGATGCTTGGTTTCACGCTGCAAAACGCAAAGTAAGTCTGGTTTATTGTTATAAATGATTGCAGTCCTTCGATTTTCTCTTATCATCTAGTGTCTATCAATTAACGGGGCATTTTGGTGAGCTTATAAGGTCCTCAAAACATCTTACAACATAGTCATAAAATTTTTGGGAATTTTTAAGATTTTATTTTATCCAAGTACTCAAAAACATTTTATTTGTAAAATAAGATTTAGCATCCTATCAGCTCCAATCTTTTCAGAAGGACGTATAAGATGTTCCAACTAAGCTTAGCCAAACTCCCTCTAAATTTTTGTGGCAATCTTATTGTCTGTTTTTCATTATCCTGGTTTTAGGTATTAGTTGCTGATTCAGATTCTGGCTCACCCGATCAACCCGACGCCATTGTTGTTGAATACGAGGATTTTGTTGAGGTACGACACCATATTATCTCAGGAAGAAAGAAACAAAAACAAAAAGGAAAATAAAAATAAATAAAGGGTGTGGCTGGAGAATTAGTGTGTTTTTTGCTTTAAAGTGAAACCCAAGCAAGGCAACATCAATGGCGGGTTTATTAAAAGTTGTCAAATGAAGCTGTGTTTGGCAAGCTAGACTAGCACGAAGTTGGCATCTTGAAGTTATTGAATAGCCATTCACCAAATTTCTGGAATTTAATTATATATATATATATATGTATATATGGTATCAAAATTTGGGAATTAAAAATAATTTCAAGGGATATAATCTTTTGTGTTTATACCTTGAAGGTCTTAAGAGAGCTGTCTCCTTCACTATCAATGGCAGAGCTGAAGAAATATGAGATGCTGCGGGATCAGTTCCAAGGTGCATCTAGATGAGCTATGTTATTTTTGATAAGTCTAGAACAACAATGTTAATTTCATATCTATAATATTTATTTAATAATAGTAATAATAATATTGCTAATAATCTCCCATTGATATTTAATTGTTGGCAGTAAGTTACGGACATCAGTTTATTAAGATTAATCTCTGTGGCATACTTGATGTGTGTGTTGAAATTTGTAATATATGTATTATTTAATAATAGTATGTTTTTTGCCAATTATGTAAAGATGTTTATTTGAATTTACTATATGAAATAATATATTCAATAAGTGTAATTTAATAAATTATGGATACATCTCTTTATTGATTTAAATATCCTCAAGATATTAGAGGCAAAGTGTAATTTAATAAATTAATAATAATTCTATTGTTTTTGAAAAATTAAATTGAGGCAAAATAATCAATTTTCAGGGAGGATTGTATTGATTATCTCCAAATTAAGAAAGAAGAGTTTTTAATTCTGCAATTTTGCATGTGGTGAGGATTAATTCTAGTCAACCCATTCTAGCTGGTAGTCTCACACACTTTACATATAATATAAATATAAGACTACTAATAACTGTTCCGAATGGAAATGTTTATAAGTCTTGAATGTCTAATCTTGTTTTTATATTATATCTATAATAAAGGGGAAAGCTAAAGTTTGAGTCAAAGTTGGAAAATAATATTCCGTCGGTGGGTTAACTATTCTGGTAGTGGATTATTGGTTTAGTTATTATTCCCCAAATTCGCCAGTATGCAATGCAGAGCTTCCCAAGGTATATTCTCTACCACTTTAAATTTCTCTGCGTGCTCGAAACGTGTTTTCAAACAGTACAGCTTTCTCTGCTTGCTCGAAACGTGTTTTCTTGGCCTATTTAACAAAAGGAACCTTAACCTGGTGACATGTTTTTTTTTTTTTTTAATACTATGTATTTGATTTTTAAATGTACTAATATATTAATATTAATTTATTGATATTGAATGTAATAGTTTCTCTTTTTCAGAAAAAGAAAAAAGAAAAAAACACGAAGCAAAGGTCATGAAGTGAATTGATTGGTAGTGCTTATTTTAAGTTTCGATAAATTCGAATTTGTGGATTTCTTGATTGGGCTTAGAAGTGGAGGGTGATTTTAATTTATTTTAAATTAAAATTTCTTCCCTTTATTCTGATTGATTCCTTTATCAAAACAGTTCAATCATTATTTCATTATTCAAAAATAATTTTTACCTACCATTCAAAATATAGATATACATTAATCACATTCCAATTAAAGTTCTTATATCCTTGACCATTCTCAAGAAACACATGATAAAATTTTAAGACTTTTCACGTATTCTTTTGATTTCAATTATATTAATTATGAGATTATCTGTATTAATCTCATAATTTTTAAAGTTTTCTTTTATTCAAATATTTTTATACCTTATTCTATATATATATATATATATATAATTCTGTCTTATAAACTTAGACATTCAGTATGATTGGAGTCACATCTAACTTGTTGACACTCGCATAAATTTTATGCCTTTGCGTGTGCTGACTTTTTGGTATTGACTGCGTGCCAACACAATTCAACAACATTTCCTACTTTTGACTATTCTAAATCAAGGTGTGTTTGACTGATTCGATCAACATAGAATTAAAATGATTTATCCATATATTTAATAAAACTAAATTTTGTCTACAATATTAACAATATATATAAGTTGCATTTATACTATATATAAAGCATCGGACTTAAGTCAGTTTGATTTCTACCAATGTATAGAGTTGTTTTTTAGTGTGGTAGACTTATTTGAAATATTTCTATTATACAGTAACACAATATTACGAATTTTCTTTGTTATTGTATATGCGATCAACTGATCTGTCTGATGAATATTGATATATGAAGATATATTAATTGTATGTATTAGTCATTTTTCTCATTAAAAAAAAAAAGGGAAGGGGGGCCTTATTAGTATTTTTTCATGTGGGATGTCTGAAATGTTCGTTAATAATAAACACTTGCAACATATTGAAAAGTTCAATTCATCCCTTATTGGATTATGTAGTAATTATATATGTTGAATATATTAATTATATTTAAATTATTAAACCTACATAGAGCAAGTGTATTTTATACCTTTATATATATATATATATATGAAATATATTTTTTATTATTTTATACACGCATTTAGTATGTGCTCGCTCTAGTGTGCACAAAAACTGATCCCATAATATTTTGACCAAGTTTTGATATTCTAAAATTTCATGATTAATATTAATCAAGACATTATTGGTTTTTTAATAATTCCTTAATCGGTTTAATTATTCAACAAAGTATGTATTTAGCAAAAAGAATGAAGTTTGGTGATTTGTCTGGCCAACCATATTTTGACTAGAAAAGTCAACAAATAATAGACAGCATCCATAGCTGTATCCAATATTTTATTATAAAGGCTGTTTGGTATTGAATTTCCAGTGGATTCTGAAATAGAAAATATAGAGTGGAAATTAATCCAAACGGATATATATTGAGATAAGAACCAAAATTTTTGTACAGACAATAGCAACTTGTCTGACAACCTTTGTTTCTCAATGCTTCCTAATGCACTGAAATTATAACAGACAGAAGGAAACAAAATAGGTACTTCAATAATATTGGGAACTTTCTAGCTTTTGCACTAATTTTGTTTTGCTATAATCTTAGGTTAAGTTTGTATTGCTTATGACAATTGACAATTTCATATATAATTCGGGTCGACGTGACATTATTGGGTTTGGATTAGAGGTTGTTAAAATGGGTTGATGTCAACTCGATTGAATAAATAATAGGAAAATCTCATGGGTTTGAGTTGGGTTATGAGTTACCTAATAAACATGACAATTATATTGGACAACTCATCAACATATTCAGATTCGGCTTAACCCAAATTTATGAATGATAGTTGATAATAAAATATACTTAGGTGGTTTTTCAAATAATAGTTGAATATAAAATGAAGTAGGATTTTTAGACGAGTTAATGAATGGCGAAATAAGAAATAATCAAAAGTTGCAATGGGTATAGGTTGTAGGTAGTGAATTGAAACATTTGGAATAAACCCTGTGCTCAATATATCTACTTGTAATGTTACATATCACCCATTAAATTTTTTTATTAACTGAATTAATAACAAAGCGTGGTGTTGTGATTTCATAGATTTTCTTCTTCTTCTTCATCTTCTTCTTTTTTTTAAGTTAGGCCGGCCTTCATGGAATGTTGAAGCAATTACCTCTAGCAATTATACCTAGTCACTACCCGTGTTATATTTACATCATGTAAATCTTTTGGTAACCCTATGCAAAAATTAATTCATTAAAATTCCTTCCTACTATTTGAATAAAGAGATAATTGGTAAATTCATGTAACAAATGTAATCACTGATTGACTAACTATTGATTATGGTATCTCGCCGAGCCCAGTGGCGTGGGCTTGTAACCTTGGCAGGGGTGACGTTCTTTGGCCAAAGGTGATTTCTGCTGCATTCTAATCCTAGATTTGGGGTGACTTCGAGACCACGGGGTATCTGACCCCTACAGAAATAATGGAAAAAAAAAAAAACTATTGATTATAGTATCATGGTACTTTGCCTAGTAAAATGTTTATTGATGTAAAAATAGAATGTAACTAATAATTAGAAGATTAATATTAATGTTTTATTTTAATTGAATCGATGGCAAAATTGGAATTGAACATGGATGTTAATTTGGATATAATTGAATAAAAATATAAGTGGTTCCCTAATGCGGTGATGGTGTATTATTATAAAAATAGAGACTCCAATCTGCACAAGCAAGGCATTCATGACAGAAATTAATTAAAAATAAGATGTTGTCTCTTACTCTCTTAGTTAAATTCCTTGCTCAAATTAATTATATAAATACATGGCAAAGAATAATATCTTCATTGATTTCATTAATTTTTCTCTATGGTGCAATTAATGTGGAGATAAAGTCATCTTGATCTTATATATATATATATATAAAGAAAAATCTCTTTATTTCAATATCCACATTAATTTGAACATAAGAGAGAGAGAGAAACTATTTTATTACACTGTGAGAAAAAATATATATAATAATATGAGCGATAATGTGATAATTGTAACTAATATTTCATTTTGTACTGAAGATATTTTCAAGTGAAGATATTTTTAATTTTAATCACTTTTTGTATATAAATAATAACAAATTTTATGTTATCACTCAATATATTATCTCTAATTATCTTTTTCTTATAGCAGTGATTCACGTGCATGAAGTCAAAATTGCTTGTAATAAAACAACAAAGTATTATTCATAGAAAACTATAAATAATCTTTCATTTTTTTTTTGTCCAAATATATCTTCTTCTTTTTTTTTTTTTTAATAAATAGTCCAAATATATCTTATTTCCAAAGGAATGCATTTATCACTAAAAGCAGTTTTTACGACCATGGAGGCTAACATGTAAAGGGCATTCCAAAGCATGCAAAAATGAGTCTAAAGTACACTTAAAACACATATATTTATCCACATGGAATTCTTTCATCCAAAATGATGCCCACATTCTTCCAAAATTATTGGAAATGACTTTTTCTAAAATTAACAGAAAATGTGGTTAGAAGAAATAAGATGTGGTACAAAACAATTGGACAATATTGGCCGTGACAACATTTTAACATGGGATTGAAGTCCTTACAAAACTTTGTTGCTGTCAACACCAGGACCACATACGTGTAAGGGTATTTTAGTCAATTCATATGGGCTTTTGTCAAGGGATTTCTAGCCCACCTCAACCAAAAGTGGGCCCATTTCAATGTGTGAAGAAATTTCTTTATTTCCGTGGATTCTTTTTTCATTCTATGAGCAATTATAAAAGTCTATACATATAACTCTTTATGTTTTATATATATATATATAACTCTTTATGTATGTGTAGGCATTTTATATTTGGCACCACAAAAATAGAAGTAATAGAACTATGATATCCCACATTGGAAAATTAAGAAAATAGTCATCATTATATAAATCGTAGCCAAAGAATTTATGTGTAATAATTATATATTCTTTCTGAGCAAGTTATTCACAACTCAATTTCAAGTTATGCTTCGTAAATTTTCAGGCAAATCTTAGGTGGCACTAACAAATTCAGTAAGAAAAGTAAAAAAAAAAATACAATATTTAAAACACGTAATTACTTCCTTTGTTACGGAAGAAAATAGAAATAAATCTTTTAACATTTTCCCTTCGGAAAATCCTAGAATCATGCATAGGACTAAGGTAATTTAATAGTTACATTAATATAATTACTATAACATCTAAATAGTATTAAAAAATTATCAAAATCATCACTGATTTACGATGTGCAGCATGTGTGCACACGAGTAATTCATAAATTTAATATTTTTACATCAAAAAGATTTCAACATTGCTGCATATAGAAAAAAATATGACGAAATGTCTCATTCGATAAAATTTTAATTGCAAATATAACCATTCAATAATTTCAAACACTTTTACGAAATACAATCTTATATAATATATATTATTTTACACATGCAATATGTGTATATCACAAATTTATATGCATTAACTACCACATCACTACTCCTTCAATCCATATCATAATCAAGATTATACTAATAAATGCAATAAAAGAAAATATACACTCAGTACTATAGAAAATTTATTGTCTAATATAATCACACTCATACCCTTTATTAATTAATAATTAACAAAAAATCTAAGTGGGCGCGTGTCACACGCGCCACAAAGGGCATCTGGTCTTCACGTCGGGTTATCTTCACAGACCGAAGCGGTTAGGTCGAAACAGAATTTTACTGCTGTTAAAAAGTCCTAAAGGGTTATTTCCAAAAAAATAGAAAAAATGGAAAAATTCAGAATATTCGATTTTTATTTTTTTTTTCAGAAAAGATAATTTTCTATTTTTTAATAAGACAATGTAATTTGTTCTTTTTTTTTTTCTTGTTAATTTTACTAAAATTAAAAAACAAAATACTAGGAAACAAAACAAACGCGGCTGGTGTAAACCAAAACCAGTGTCTTCTCTTCCTTTCCTTTTCTCTCTCTACTTTTTTTTTTTCTGCTCATCGTTTTGAGCTCGAGAGATCGCATAACACGATCCATTTTCCACGATAGATAAATCGGAGAGAGCTTTGGAAATAGAATAAATTTGGGTTTTATTTGTTCTTTTTTCTCGATTGTATATTATTACACACGCAAATAAAGAAATAAAGCTTTTTTCGTTCTTTGGTTGGTGAGGAAATCGAAGTTTAAATCTGATCAGGAAAAATAATTGTTGGGTTTTTCTGGGTTTTCAATTTTGTAATATAGGTTGTTTAGATTTCGGAGAAAAGTAAACGGTGGAGGGAAAAAACTTACTTTTCTGGAGAGTTTTTATTGTAGTAATTATTTTTTCTTCTTTATTTGGGAAAAAGAATAAAGAATTGTTTGATGATTTATGTGGGTAGTAGAGATGGGAGAAAGGGGTTAGGCTTGGGATTAGAGATGGAGGAGACTGAGCTTGAAGAAGGAGAGGCTCTTAGTTATCATGATGAAGTTGGAGACTCCACCATTGACCCGGACATTGATCTCTCTTACATTGTAAGAATCTTGAATTTTATCCTCTCTATATCATCGTTTTGTAGTATAAATCAGTTGTGATGTCAGTTTGAATTGCAATTATGTAGTAGAATAGGTTTCGATCTTGGCTTTAATTGTTAGAAACCTGTCTCGCCCCTTTCAAAGTAGTTGCCTATTGATCAGCTGTTTTGATTTGACTTTGATTAGTTTCTAGAGGTGAATTTAAGCTTGCTAAATAGTGGAAGTTCATTTATTGCTATCTGTGTTGAATACTAGTTACTATAGTTGGACAGGCAGTTGTGGGTTCTATATGTGCTCTTGGTGGAGTTTAGGACATATATCCTTTCTTCTAGATTCATTGTGTGAACGTTATGTCTAGTTAAAATACGGATAATGATTTTCGCTAAGCAATGTCTGGTTTTCTTTTGTTCTTTGAAGGGAATGGATAAAGTTAGGTAGAATACAGTGCATCCCTGGGGATTGTAAGCTTCGTTCGTTGTTTGTTTTCTCTATTGTAGGATCTGACTCTTACATTCTTGAATTTGTGTTCTTTTGAAGGAGGAGAAACTCCACAAGTGTTTGGGGCATTTCCAGAAAGATTTTGAAGGTGGTGTTTCAGCTGAGAATTTGGGTAAGTCGAAAGAGTGCGTCTAATAGTGTAAAGTTAGATCTGTGTAACGTAGGTTCAAAATGTGAAGTATTGATCGGGAACTTGAATACTCAACAGGGGCAAAATTTGGAGGCTATGGTTCATTTTTACCTACTTATCAGCGGTCTCCATCTTGGTCTCATACAAGGAGTCCAGCAGATGCTCATAACTATAATTCACCAAGGTCCCCAAGAAAGCAGCATATAGAGGTAGATATTTGTACATCCAATCTATGTACTTTTTTGTTTACTCTCCTTCTCTGAAAAGAAAAAAAGATACTAGATTTATCGTTAGACAAACATGAAATTCAAGTTGACTTGAGCTATTTGACTTTCATTACTTCAGGATCAAAGACAAAACTCATTTGCCTCGTCGAGTGCTTCTCCGTCAGCAAGGCCGCGTACTGCTTCAGGAAAAGCTGTATCAGTCGCTAATTCCTCGAAAGGCGATGGCTACTTGCAACCTAAAAATAATGAACAATCCAGCTTGAGAAATGGAGTCATTAAGAAGCCTGTAAATCTGTCTGATCAGCCGACTCTGAAGGTCCGACTCAAAGTCGGCTCTGAGAATTTGTCGACACAAAAGAATGCTGAAATCTACAGTGGACTTGGTCTCGTAGTCTCTCCATCATCTTCATTGGATGACAGCCCCACAACTAGTGCAGGGCAATGTGGTAAACTTTTGGATATGCCTGAGGAATCACCCACCAGTATTCTTCAGGTAAATTATGATCCTATCACCAATATTGATTTCTGAGAAAGTAAGTAAAAACTTGACCTTTTCGTTACTGCTTTACTGGAGCAGATTATGACATCCTATCCTGGGGAACTACTCTTATCCCCTCTTTCGGAAGATCTTATTCAGCTGACAGAGAAGAGGAAGCATAAGGGAAAGCGTGAAACTAAAGCAGTGGACAAGACAAGGATAGAAAGTGATGGGATGTTAGCGAATGGATCTCTTTCTAGTAGGAGCAATCAGAAGGATCTTGAGCAGAAAACATTGAAGTCATCTGAAAAGGATGCTTTTTGTGTAGACTTAACAAGTCAGAAATTCAACGGCAATAAGTATGATAACGTTTCTTTCTTTAAGAAGGAAAAGGAAACTGACATTGACACTTTAGGGTGTGAGGAACTTGTCTCTAATGCATTGAAACTTCCACTTCTATCGAGTTCTCCAAATACCGAGGCCGTTCCTGCAAAAGATATGTCCATTGCGACAGTAGTTCCTTCAGATGGTTTGAAAGATGGAATTCAGGGAGAAAACTTCTCCGTATTCACTGAGAAGGAATATTTCGATAGTGAATCTGCCCATGATATTGGTAGAGTTGAGAAGTCAGGTGGAAAGCAGGGTTCATCGGGCAAGGCTTCTGAATTGAGAAGAGGAAATATTGTGAGTAACGTTCCAGTTTACAATCAGGCGGATGCACCCAAGGCAGAAAAATCTCATGCTTCTGACCAGTCTGAGTCAAATGTTTCTAAAGGGAAAAAAGCTCTTAGTGCTGCTGAACCCACTGATCCCTCGAAAAGGTTAGTTGATCAGAAAGGAGGATCTGTTAGCGAGGAAGGTTTAAAACCAGCTCGTGAGAAATCATCTAGTGGGGGCAAAAGGAAACAAAAAGTTGCTCATGGTGTAGGCGCTCAAGGTGCGTATATGGCAAAAGATGAGTTAATGGTTGAGTCTTCTCTAACTCCTAAAACTGGGAAGAGCTCTCATACTAATGGTTTTGCGTCTAAAAACGACTCACATGATCTCCAAAAGGACCATGAAAAACCAGGGGACAGGTATAAGGACTTTTTTGGAGATGTAGAATTTGAAGATGATGATAATGAATCAATTTCAGGTGACATGACTTCTGGGGGTAGGTTAAAAGATCCTCAACCTGTTGGAAAAAGAAGCTCAAGCGAAGATCATAGCGCATCAAAGGAGAAGTATCATGGTAAAAGTTCTGAAAAGCCACTCCCCCCTGAAAAATATCCTAGGCCTGCTTCTCATCTGGCTCCTCCCATTGGAAATGGACTAAGTTCTGAAGCTCCAACCGGAATGGTTCCTCTGGTCAATGAAGATTGGGTCTCATGTGATAAGTGCCAAAAATGGAGACTTCTTCCACTTGGTACAAATCCTAAGAGTCTTCCTGACAAATGGCTTTGTCGGATGCTTACCTGGCTGTAAGTTCTATCAATTTTATTTTATTCTCTTTTTCATGATTTTTTGTTATGTGACAAACTGGTTTGTTAAATATAGACAATTTACTGTTTTCATGATTCCCACAGGCCTGGAATGAACCGTTGTAGCATCCCGGAGGAGGTGACAACTAATACTTTAAGAGCCCTTTACCACCCTGCAGCTTCCCTCCCTGCCCCTCCTGCTGAAAGTCAACACGTTCAGCTTAATAGTTCTGTTGTGGCTTCAGTGGGAATACCCACAGTTGATGCTAGGTATCCTGTTCAAGAGCACCAAAATATTGCTGGCCAAACTCCGACAATCAGCGGAAAGAAAAAACATGGTTCAACAAAGGCAGCAAATTCATCTGAATTAGATGGTCCCACTCACTCTTCAAACTCAATGAAGAAGAAGAATGCGGCATCTGGTAAAATAAGTATGAATGGCGGAACTCACTCACCTTCTCTGGATGCATGTGGATATCAGCATTTGCATGCTGTTGATAAGTACAATGACAATAAGAAAGAAAAGATGTCACTTGTGAACTCTTCTGAAAAAGGTATATCATTAAGTACCCTGTATGTTTCCTTTACATGCACGGCTTGAGTTATGACTATCAACTCCATGTTGAGCTTCTTGGACTTTTGTTTCTTGAGTTTTTCTTAATTTTGTCTTGGGACGTGCATAGGTACAAACTTAAAGATGAGGAGCAAGCGAGAGGCTGATATGGAGGGTTCTAGATCTTCTAAAAGAGTTAAGAGCGAGGAATTACATTTTAACGATGAAAATTGGACTTCTGACAATGGTGGGACTTCCTTAAAAGCAGGTCGTGGCTCTACCACTCTGTCAAATAATACATCAGGAAATAATCAGCGCAAGTATAACAACCATAAGGATGTGAGTGGTGGAGTGAAGAAGAATGTAGCCTCGGGCATGAATGCAGAAATACATGTTACGGTAACTTCAGACAATGGTTTGCTTCGTTCTCGAAAAGGCGATGATAAGGACCCTGTTAGGAAGAGGAAAGCAAAGGAAGATTGTGGTGTTCATGCTGAGCCTGTTTCTAGTTCAGGACGACATCACCCCGACTCTGGTGATTTTATGGAAGAAATGTCTGAAAGTGAGCACCGAAAAGAAAAGAAAGCTAGAGCGTCCAAGTCTGGGGGAAATGACACTAGTGGAAGCAAAGCCAGTGTAGGAACTGACCGAAAAGGTAAGAGTACGAAGGACCAGCGTAATGGGCAGTCTCGGAGCAACGTACGGGCGGCAGACTATTTGAAAAGTGATATGGGTTCTTTGCAGCCTCCAGTTGCTGCCAATTCAAGCTCTTCCAAGGTATCTGGCTCGCATAAAAACAAAACCAGTGGCCAGGAAGTTAAAGGTTCCCCAGTCGAATCAGTTTCTTCATCTCCTTTGAGATTTCCTAATGCCGATAAAGGCTTATCCAATGGAAAGGACCTTGTTGGAAGAGATGATTTTCATGATTCTCTCTCTCTAACTGCTGTTAGTCCAAAAAGGCTTTCAGGTGGTGAAGATGAAGGGGACGGCCGAACAGGAACAGTGAAAAAAGATGCAATTCTCACTGTCAATAATCATGTTAATGATGTCTGTAAACCTTCTTCCGAGCAATGCAAGGTTGAAGAAAAAACAAATGCGGACCAATTGCAGAATAGTGGGTTTAATCCGAAGAAATCTGGGAAGGGGTTGTCTTCGCATTCTAAAGACAAGGGTCGTGCTTCTGGATCTGACTTGGATAGAGTTAGTATGAAAGCTTTTGATTCTTCGCATGATTCTTTGAATCACATGCATTATGAGGATAAGCCGAAAAGTAGAAAAAACAAGTCTGAGGAGAAAGCCGGCACTCCTAGTGACGGTATTTTCAAGAAAGATACTGCTGGAGGAACATCAAATGACAGCAGTAAAGGGCAAAACCAAAAGAAATCTGGTCATGATGGACAAGATGCTATCAAAAGCCAGGACAAGAAGCATAATCTTCAACAGGAGCGTGACAACGAGAAATTACCTACAAAAAGCAACCAAGCAGAAATCCATGGGAGTGGAAAGTCACACTCACTTCCACCCTTAGGAAGAGTTCAAGCTGATCAGAAAGAAAATGGTGGAAAAAGTTTGGCAGTTGATGCATCTGATAATGGGGATGCACCAAAGGCTCCAAACCAGAGAAAGAAAACTGAAAGCTCAAATGGTCAGCCCATAAGACATCCTACTCCAAATTCTCGTAAGGTGCGGGATGTTGAAGCTCCAAGTCCTGTTCGAAGGGATTCCTCTAGTCATGCTGCTAATAGTGCTTTAAAAGAGGCAAAGGACCTCAAACATCTGGCTGATCGTCTTAAGGTTTGTTCGCATTTTGGCAGTTCTGGCATAGTTTCTTGTATTTTTTGAATGTTTCATAACAAGGTTTTGTTCAGCAGAATTCTGGATCTGCTGACAGTATCGGGTTTTACTTCCAAGCTGCCCTCAAATTTCTTCATGGAGCGTCTCTTTTGGAATCTGGAAGCAGTGAGGCCACAAGGCATAATGAATTGATGCACTCAATGCAAATATACAGTAGCACTGCAAAACTCTGCGAGTAAGTTACTACCACCATCTGTAATCCTTCTGTTCTTGCGTTCCTTATGAACAATCCTTTGGAAGCATTAAATTTTCATTTTCATATGAGCTGGTTTCAGAGCATGTATTTCTCATTCTCCTGATTGCCATTAATCCTCAAATGGATAAGTGTAACTGGATAGCATGGCCGTTTGTTAAGAAGTTACTTTTTGTTAGGTTTTGTGCCCATGAATATGAAAAGTCAAAAGACATGGCTGCTGCTGCTTTGGCCTATAAATGCATGGAGGTCGCTTACATGCGAGTGGTTTTTTCTTCACATACCAGTGCAAGCAGGGACCGGAATGAGTTGCAAGCCGCTCTACAAATTGTTCCTACAGGTAAGTTTTAGATTCAATATTCCTTATGAGATGGTCTAAGCAAAATTTCAAAGCTGCTACTGGTTCCCCTACTTTCTCCGTTAAAAAATGGTGAAAGTATAGCTTAGGATAATATCCTATTCCTGGTGCAGCTAGGCATTTGAGTTTTACAGTGTCACCAAAGATTTTGTTACTTCGTTCAGGAATCTAGTAGTGCTACTTCTCCTTATATCCCAAACTGGACAACTAAAACCAGAAAGTTACGGATCATATTAGAAGTGGCCTCTTTATAAATGTCTTTATTTTGCTAATTTAGTTTTGATAACCCACGACAACTCTGATGGTCCTAATTATAATTTTTCTAATTTACTATTACCATTTAGGTGAATCTCCTTCCTCCTCTGCCTCTGATGTTGACAATTTGAACCACCAAGCAACTGCGGATAAGGCTGCCTTAGCCAAAGTTGTTGGTTCTCCTCAAGTTTCTGGAAGCCATATGATCACTTCCCGGAATCGTTCTGGCTTCTTGCGTATTCTAAACTTTGTAAGTATAATTATATCTTCTCTTCTCCTATTAGAATATTTATAATGGCTGTTCTGAAAGGGCATCAATCTATAGAATGTTGTCTTGAAATTCTGAGCTTCATCCTGTGTATTTGTAGTGTGTCAAAGTTTTGACACATTGCGCGTTACTTTTTGTAGGCACAGGATGTTAACTTTGCAATGGAAGCCTCAAGGAAATCAAGAATGGCTTTCACAGCTGCTACTTCAAAACTTGGAGAAACCTCACATAAGGAGGGTATCTCTTCACTAAAAAAGGCGCTTGATTTCAACTTCCACGATGTTGAGGGTTTATTGCGCCTTGTTCGAGTTGCAATGGAAGCCATCAGTCGTTAAAATGTTGGTCTCTCCTTTTTATTTGATTTAGGAGGAAAAATTTGAAAGGATCTCCTGCTCACCAAATAATACGCAATGCATCATCCATCACAAGTTCCATCAGAATCTCACCCTTGTAAATCTGTACATTTATACTTAAGTTTGCAGTGCCTTTTATTTAGTTGTTTTGGTCCTTTGGACAAGAATAAAGGCCTCTAAATTTTTTTCAATCTTCTTTCTCGAGTTGAGTTGATGACTGCTGATATCCGTAACAACTAAAGCACGGTGTGTTAACAAGTGTATAACTGAAGAAAAATGACCTTGGTTCAGTTGATCCAAGGGCTATTTGGATCATTTTGAGATGGTGGAACTTCAGTACATTTCTTCCCCCTTGTTGCATTGCAGCATTGCAGCATTACAGCATTGCAGCATTGCAGCATTACAGCATTGCAGGGCTGTTACGAGTTGGATTCTGACGCTCAAAATTTGTACTCAAGTGTGATCCTAAGAGGACTAGGGATTGGGGCTCCTGAGAATTCATCCCTAGCTCACAATAACGAAGTTGGCCCTGGCAATTTGCCCAGAGCCAGTAAATTTAACGAAGGAATATCGATTCTGTCGTCAGGTTAATTTCCATTCACCATTATGTTTTCTGCAAGATTAAACTGAGCCTTTTCATTTGACACTTGTGTAACCTGATATTTGCAGGTCTGGTGATGTATGTTCCAATTTTGCCTCCGACTGAATTTTCCTTTTCTATTCATTTAGAAAGATAGAATAAGTTGCTGAAATATGTTTATGTGGAGTGAGAATAATCCGGTAGTCATATATACTTTGTGTTGATGCATGGGTTGGAAGTGATCCCTGAAGGTGTACATTATGTAGAGTCGATTGTAGAAGTTCCTGCGAAATCACTGTTCCTATGCATAAAGTCAACCTCTCAAGTGACACCTCGTTCCAATGGCATTCGGATGTCGATGCTCTGTAACCATCTGTGCCAGGTATTTCATCAGTCCCTTTAGTGAGATAACAAAAACTTGGATTAGTGTTTTTGCTTAGAGCTGGTGTTTTTGGTTCTAATTTTGTTTGACATAGGATTGAGAATGTCGATAGGTTTGTACGTCTTTCCAGCAGTGTGCTAAGCACGTACAGCTGATTTATAAACTTACTGTTTTTAGCAAAAACCTTCTTTATAGGACATCAAATTGATATCGGTCTATGATTTAGGATAACTTAGTACGGTTTTATCTGAAATGGAGAGAGTTTGTAGAATACTGTCGCCCTTGTCGCCCTCTTTGATTTTCTTCATCCGTTAGCAGATTGCTAAAATAATCAGGGGTCTGTAAAGATACTTAATATTACTCCCAGTAGGACTATAAATAAATCGAGTCGAGTAGAATACGTTAGTGGTCAAGATGGTTTGAATTTTCATTGAGCTTTAAAAATTGGAGCAGAGTTTGTTTTGAAAGTCAAGTTTGAACAAATCTAGGCTGACTAAATATGAATTGTTCTCAAGTAACTTGATCTCTTGACACGAATATCCCTTCTTGATCGCAAATGAAAACTGTTGCACACCATTTCTTCGTAGGTTTAGAAAAAGAGTTGGTTTATGTTCACATTGGTAGACTTGGGATTCAGGTAGTGTTTGCAATTAGTTGTGAAAAATAATTATCTAAATATGAGTTGTTGAAAGTTGTTTTTGAGTGGAAATTCTGCTCAACAAAAGTTATAATCTCATAAGAATCCTAATAAATGGAGCTGATTGTAATGCCAAATATCACAATTTTTTGTTGACTTATAGTGAATTATTTGATAGTTTTTAAACATCAAGTATTTTTATTATAATATTTTTTTAAAAAAAGTAAAAGTAGGTAATTTTGTATTTGTATAATCTGTTGCAAACACCGATTCTTCCTTTTAAAGGAGCATGGGTCCTTGGTGCAGGTTCTATGTAGGAGGAGCAGGGGAGGAGGAGCTGATAATGGATAGCTGTATCTTAATGTGGGGGGTGTCTCTATCTTTTCGTTGTTGTAGACAATTTTGTGGGCATGTATTGGGTCCCACTTTCTTGTAAATATTTGTTAGAATTTTAGTTGCTTCTTGTAAGAATATCTCCCTTAATGAGGATTATATCAGTGAAAATTTTATCCTTTTTTTAAGCCAATCTCTCTCTCTCTCTCTCTCTCTCTCTCTCTCTCTCTCTCAAGCTATTGTCATCTTTACAAACGACCATGTCTTTTCTTCCTGAGGCTGTTTTGGTGTTGAGCTTCATTATTTATTTATAATTTTTTTAATAATATTTGTAAAATGTTTGAAAATTATTATATAAATATAAGATGTTATAAAATGTTCGCATTTTTTCTTTTTCCTAAAAGGGAGTTTATGAAGCTCTTTTTTCCTTAAAAAAAAAAAAGAAAAAGAAAAAACCATCCTTACTAAACTATTTTTTGAATGTTGAGATACTATTTTATTGTTAACTATATAAATTTCATATGCTTCAACAAATTATTTTTAAAATAAAATATATCAAAAGCTATTTTAATATTTTATGAAGTTTGATTTAATTATAGAAACATAACTTATAATTTGAAAAAGTATAATAGCACCCCTTGGGGTCAGTTGAGTCGATGAAAACTCATCAAAACTTTTGTATCATTATAAATATAACCCTCAAAAAACAACATATTGACTAAAAGAGACAAGTAGACCTCTGAACTGAACACGGGATCTATTCGTAATGTTAAGCGAACTTTATTAAATTTTTTATAAATTGAACAAACAGTATAAAATGTTATTGTAAATTTTCAAATTATTGAAATAGTTTTGTAATTAAGCTTTACCTCAAGGGAAATTGAGATAATTATTCCTAAAGTAAAGTATTTTATAAATTTCAAATGAGTTGAGTAAACGCCCTCCAAGACACATTTTGTTAAATTTCCATCAAAGTCCAAGTTTGTCATGAGGTTTCATGGGATTTTGCTCTACTAAGATGATTTTCTACAGCTGGAGCCTGGAGATACTGCCACAGCAAATATTCATACTTCATAGATTACAGTCAAACTCTCTCCTTTCACTTCAAGGGAAGTGACCTCAACACTTGTTCAAGTTTAATATATCTTGTGATTTGAAAAATTATAATAATTTTCGTCATTATTACATTAAAACAAATTTAATATTTTAGTCAATTTGTTAGGCTTTCAAGAAATCTAACTGAAATATTGAGGGAGTAATTGTGATTTTTCAAACTATAAGGAATATTTTTATAACTAGATTAAACTTGAGGGTGATGAAGTAATTACTCCTTTATTTGTTGTACGTGGGAAATAAATGGCAGTCTATGCATGCATATCGAAAGAGTTTCATACAAACACAGTAGGACTAAAATCTGCATCTTTGGTTCTATTTTAGGTTCTATTTTTTTACCAAATCAGCAAAAGTAACATTCTAAAAGAATGAAAAGATAGCACCCTAAATAACATTTTCCTTCTTCACCATAAGATTCTCCTTTTTATATTATTTTAATGCATATAACATTATGTTAATATATTTAGACTTACCAAAAAGTTCCATAATGGCCATGTTTGAAAATTTCCAATAAGCCATAAAAATATAAAAATATAAAAACAATTTAAGGTAAAAATTTACACTTAAATAATTAAAATCATAATTAAAAAGAAAAAAGAAAGAAAAATCAATAAAGGATGAGATGAATGTAATTTAATCATCTTAGATAAATAGCAATGTGTCGCATTAATGATAATATCAGCGCAAATCAATGTAATTAATCATCCTTCACCCTTCAATGTAAAGAATTTACCTGTCTTCGTGCAAATTTCTTTGAATAATCAATAAGAACATATTTGACTCATAATTTTTTACATTTGAAAAAATGTAATTTTTTTAAGATATATTTGAAGAATAATTTATGTAGCATTGTAGCCAGTTATTGATTAAGTGTGATAAAAGATATTGAAGGTAAGTTAATTGGATATTTTATTCCAATTTGCGTTTCATATTGAATACAATTGGACTAATACGTCTCAAATATATTGCATTCAAAACTCTGTGAATTTATCAAAAAATATTTTATACAATTGGCATATATTTAATACAAAACAAGAAAGATAAAACAAAATTTTGAAATAGAAAATCCTAACTTATTCACAACCCATACTTAGCACATTTTAATGCAATATCAATATCAAGAATGTAGATAATTGATTAACTAAAAAATAATAATTTATTTACAAGTGTGCTTAGGAATAAATGGAATTAAATAAAAGGAATTGCTGAAAAACAGGTCCAGCAATGTACATAGTGTAAAAAGTCAAAAAGGAAAAATGTAGGGCGAGAGAGAGCGAGAGAGAGAGAGAGACAGAGACAGAGAGAGACCCAAAAAAAAAATCCTTCTGATCAAATAATAAGTTGGAGAGCAGCTTCTGAAAATCCACATTCTGTATCAGGCTACATACTTGAACATGCTTGGGTTCTGTGCATCCCTTTCCAAGTAATCTCGGGTTATCAGATCCTCCATCCTCTTTTTAATTATTCTAATTTCAGGCTGCAAAAATATATTATATGAATATTAAGTCCAAAAATATATTATATGAATATTAAATCTACACTTAGAGGGAAAAAATGTGGTCTATGTAGAAAGACTAACACACAAAGAGCAGGCGTTAACAATATAGAAATAGTATTCGAGGTTGTCTCGGAAAGAAGTGATTTTTATTTAAAAAATTTGAAAGCTAGCGGGAAAAAAAAATGTTCCAAAGCTTTTGGGGGTAATATAGTAATTTCATATAATGTAACTTTCGTGACGGGATAATACAGTATTTTCATACCTTGAACATGCGGCTCAACATTTCAACACACTCCACGACTAGCTGTTGATGGCCCAGAACTTTACGACTTTTCATTATGCGCACGAGTGCAGCATCAATGGCATAACGTCTATCCTTGTCGACGTCTTCAGCCACCTTTTTTCTATCGTCGACAGGGGGCAAAGGTATCTGAAACACCAAAAAAGGAAAGACGCTTGAGCGAACTGAAGCAGATAAAACGAACAAAGATAAACGAAACAAGACGTGAAACAAATTGCTAACCCGGATCCTCCTCATCTTGTCTGTGAACTTGGAATTGAACTCAAAGTAATCATTTTCAGATACAGATTTAGTATTGGGCTCCTTATTTAAGATCTTGTACTTGGCACATGAAAGTGACCGAAGGATTCTAACCAAATCCTCATCATCCAAATTCGACTGAGCCTTGATATCTGAATAACTCAGCCTATCTGCAGCATTGAATAGCAGCAGCACAGCAGCCTGATAAATTTTTGAAAACGAAAATCCATGTTAGACATCTCGTTAGTTCCTCATTTTTATAGAAGACGGGTGGAGTAATTCATGAACAGTTAACCTGGTATGTTCCCATGATCAGCTCAAATTTTTTCTCCCCGAATTTTCCAGTTATGTTGCAGGTTCCCAAAGAATAAATCCATGTAAGTTTCCGGTGTTTTGTTTTGGTTTCATAGAACTCCTTGAAAACCTTGACACATTTGGCCTAAAACAGAAGTTTTCCGTAGAAGGGGTAGGTGAATCCTTGCATCATATAAACCGGAAGGAAGGGATGGACAAATAGGAAAAAGCAGAAAATGTTTTAACAAAAGGAAAAGGGTCGTACCATCTCATCAGGAAGGCTCAGATCACAAGATCTATAACTTGGCCAAAATCCAGTTGTGAGAACAGTGACAGTCAAATCCAACCCAGGACTAGCTTGGTTATTGCTGAGATATTCCTGGAAATGCTTGTGGTTTTCCCTTGCCAGTGTCATATCAGTAACCTAGAAGAAAAAATAAACCATTGACATTAAGTGATATTTGCAATATAAATGTGAACAAAGTAACAAAGGTCAACTCACCATTCCCTCCATCTTTGAAGTGCATTGACCGCCACACTGCCGCTTCAACTTTGTCAACATAAGTTTTTCATGGTCATCAGTAGTACTTTTGTCAAAAAGCAAACGACGTGAAAGCTTCTTCCTATTGATAGGTAATGAAAGGAAAATGAGTATCGACACCACTTGCACCAAGAAAGCTATTTAAATGATAAAACTTAAGTAAACAAGGCATCACCTATAGAACTCAACAAAGATGTCCTTGTCGTTGATATAGCCGAGGATTTGAACCACCTACAAAGATCAAATTACCTTTCAATATAACAGCTGATTGCCAAATTAACTTCAATGTGACACAGGAAATGAATATGTCACCTTGTCCAGAGTTTCATCAATATCTTCATCGCTTAGCTTGCTGCTCCCTCCCTTCTTAAGAATATTATCAGTATACGAAGCCAAAAGCTCTGCATGTGAGTTGCCACAAACAATTTTGTTGCAGATGGTCCGAAAAGCCTCACTTAGAGCCTATGTGATCAAATCGAAATTCAACAGTAAATAAAGAAATCCAAAATTAACTTAAATCATCACCAGACGAAATAGCAGAAGCAACAAAAAGCAGTAGATAGTTCTAAACTTGCAAAACACACCTTGTTAAACACGGAGTTGTTGGAAAAACAATCAGTCACATATGTAAAATACTTGACATGAAGCTTGATCTCTTGCGCCACAAGTTCCTGCATTAGAAACATAAGCAAAACCAGCCAAATATGCCAAACAGAAGTATTAAACGCACAAAGTTTAAAAACTTACAAGGTCATGTCCTCCATTCTCTTTCTCTGCCTGTAAGACGGGCCAAAACCGGTGTCAGTGTCCAGGTACAATGATATGACATAATATGGAGGGAAGTATATCAATTTCGATAAAACCTTAATTAAATAAAAAGGAACGTGGAGTAAACCATCCAAGAATGACTCCAAAATTATTAACAACAATTCAACAGTCTCTGAGAGCGCATACATTGCATCAGTAGGATATATGGATTGTTGCATCCCAAGGCGAGAGATCTTATAATCTACTAAGCAGATAAAAGCACTGACCTTATTATTGGCAGCATCTTCGGCCTGTCCGATGACAGCCATACCTTCGGAAGTGACATGCTGCACCAAGCAATAATCATAAGCATAAGCACATTAACAAATCAATGACACCAGCAGAGACCTAAGCTTTTGAAATTCCACGAACCTGCTTGAACATGTCAGCAATGTGCTCCAATCCCTTGGGAATTTCGTGAAAGAGCCTGTACATTCTGGAAAGATCCTCGACCTGAAATCCGTTGAGAAAAACAGTGTAAAGAGCAGATATTTATTTATTGCCAAGTCTAGCATAAAATCTTCAACAAATCAACCAAAGCAAGATTACCATATCAGCCCTGAGCAAAACACGGCATCCGGAATACTCCTTATCCAACAATGGGTAGGTATATACTTCCACCAATTCATTTTGCACTTTCTGCAGTGAACAACCAGAAAACATGAGAAACTAGCATGAAGAGGATTGAGTGCGATTCAAAAGCAATAATTAATTAAGTACTGTCAACTTCCCCCTTATTGTCCAGCAAAAGTACTGAGTAGGAATAAACACATGTCCATTTCTCAAGAAGCATAAACTCTTATTGGAGTTCATTTTCACAAGTAATTTCAAAACAAATGCCCATTCTGCAATCTAAATCGATGAGCTCGAGTAGATTCTACCTAACTTAGCCAGTTTGATACATTATTAAGCAACCACCAAAAAGGTTTTGGGTTGTAAGTAATGAAATCAACTTTGATAGACCCAGCATGCTCTTGGACATCCAATATAACTGGATTACTCAAAACTCAAAAGGTTTTTATCAAGAGTCGTTTCAATTGTTTGAGCATTGATCACTCAGCATGGTGATTATAGAAGCAACATTCGAGGCAAGAACCTTAAGCCCAGTATATTATGCTTCAGTCCAATGGGTCAAAAGTTCAAATTACAAACAGAATGCGCACTGACCTTCAGAAGCTTTATCTCACTGCTTGAATGCAAGTAAGGGCAGACCCTGTCTTTTTCCCTTTTCAAGCACTCCTCTGCCTGTTGTTTATGTAATAAAACATATGCTAAGTCAAGTAGAAGAAAAAGCTTTTCGTTGTAATGGGGCAAAGGGAGTTACAGATGATATGTACCTTCAAAATGTAGTCAGGGCAGGAATCTTCCACAATCCAGGCTGAAGCTTTTCGAGAATAGTAAGCAGCCGTGGCATTGAGCATGGAACTTTCAAAGTCGTTCTGATAATAATTCATTTGCCCCATTCCTATCTCAACAAATATATCTATTACATTCTTCAACAAAGTCCTGTCAATTTGCTCTCCTTCTCGTTCTTGATCAATCTGCCGTAGGAGCGAGCAACGTTATAGATCATGAACAACATTCAATACAGCACATAATGCACATAAAAAAGGAGAAGGCCTTGCCAAAGTAATGACAGCATCTATGGCTTTGCATTTGAACTCTTGGTAAGCCTGTCATCCCAAATGGAAGAGTCAATTAGCAGACAAAAAGAGAATGAATGACTTCAGGTAAAACTAGAAATCAAATATGGATGTGATCAAAGGAAAATGGGTGAAAAAATAACCACATATTTATTATAATAGAGGAGAGAGACAGAAATCAACCAGATCCCGAAAGCAGGCAAGTCCAACTTCTGTCAGTGATGGAAGTTGCAACCGAGCTACATAATATCGATCAAGATAGTTAAAGAAACGCGAAAGCAACCTGACCATGTCTTTATGAATAGTCCATCTTTTTAGAAGCTCCCTCAGCATGAACTCATCATGCTTTTCTCTCAAAGATGGCATAACCTGATGAAGAAAATGGTGGAATATGTCAAAGAGACAGCAAAATGCACCAGCATGAACAAAGTCAAACGTCTTCAGAATGGAAACCATCTCAAAGTATATTTACCGTGGGCGGGGAAAAAAAATAGATTTATAAATTACACAAATAATCAAATTTATTAGAGAGAGAGAGAGAGAGAGGGAGAAACTTTACTTATTCAAATTTTATCAAGTTCAATTTGGCTCTTAAGTGTTTCTCACAGAATTGTTCTAAATCTCTAAAAGAACAAAAATATAAGGTTAAATATAAAAATCAATCCACTCAATTTATACCATCGAAAGATGGTAACTTTTAAAAGAAAATTATTGGATCATACATAGACATCCCCGGCATGTATGCTTATGGCATATAATATCAGGTCCAGTTCATAAAGGAACAAAAATAATTACCACTAATCAGTTCAGATTACATGCATACCTTTGAAGTGATATAGTCATCAAAAAATTCCTTGTATTTCTCATATAGCAGTCCAGTATATTCATGAGGAGACTTCTGTGTGCACATGCAATATATCGTGCTGTGCTTCATGTCAAGGATCATCCCTCAAACCAAGAAAAACAACCTTGCATTCCCTGTTCCTTTCGCACACAAAATACACAAGCATACAGGTAGACAAATCAAAACAAGCAATTATGAAAATAAGTAAAATAATAATGATAATAATAATAATTAAAAGGAAAAAAAAAAACTGCTGGTACATCTTAATTTTCTTTTGATAGTGAGTTAATAATTTACTGAGTTCATTCCCCAGCAGAAAGAACCATGAACAAGTTTGTAATTATCATGGAGGAAGACGAACTAAACAGAATGATTACTAAAAGTAGAAACAGGATACGTATAAAGCGCCATATATTCTTCTGAGCTCAATTGTTCATCAGTACGCCCTTCCAAAATCATTGTCACTTTTCCCATGCCTTTTCGCATGAAACTCCATCCTCTTTCCCAATCAACAACGTTCATCATTGCCATCTTCAGTCAAACTTTTCTACAGTCTGCAACAACACGTATTTTAATCATGACTTTATTCACAACAAAAGAGATTGTATACTACCCTGAGGCAAATAGATAAATAATACGCAATTCAATAAGCCAAATAGCATAATATCTTAGTTTATATACAAATTCTGCTACTGATACTGCTTCAGTAGCAGACAAACAATAAACGCCATAACTCCACAGCCACAGACCCATGTTAACAAACAACACGAGTAGAAATTTTAAAACTTTCCTACTTTTTTAGAATAAAGAAGGCAAAAACGTACACCGTTAGCATATCATTCACAAGAATATACAGTTCAGCAAAAACCTAACTCTAAGCCCTGCTTCTGATCACAAAGGATCAAAACAACAATTGCAGAACAAACGTTGATCGCTACATGCCTTCAAGAAGTACAGATACAGAACAGTAAGTCAACTTACGTATAATGCGGAGGAATTTCTCGGAAGAAACAAGCGCAGGAAGCAACAAAAGATGTAGAACAGCAGGAGAGGAATGATGGGAATTTATAGGCGTTAGGAGATATTTGAAGTGGTTTAGAGGAATTCTTTTCCTAGCGGGAAAAGTCCGATAAAACGCAGACAGCTAGAATAGGACTTCTAGGAGTCTCCTCAATACTCCTATTCCATGTCTTACTAGGAAAAAAGGCTAACGGTATTGTATTATTAAAAAATAAAAAATAAAGGATAAAAAGAGGATAATGACCATAAAACCCCCGAAATTTGACCTAATTATGAAATATTATGTATAACTCGAGGAATACAATATTACTGCCTTTTATTAGATTAATATTAATGGGAACTTAATTTTAATATTTTAATTAATCTGTTATATTTTGGGGAATTTAATTGTAATATATAGGGATGTCGTCATCTTTCAAATTGAATCTTAAGGGGTGATGAGGTAATTATCCCTAAAACATTATTAGCATGCGTCCATGCAATTTATAGTGAAAGACAAAAAGTTTTGTCATTCAAATATTTTACTTTATAAAAATTATTTAATAATATTTTTAATATTTTAAGAATTAAAAATTTATTATTTAATATAATGGAGATTTCATTTGAAGAAATTAAAATTTCTAAATGATCGATATTATGGAGGGCAATAGATTAACTCTAGATTTATAAATTACACAAATATTTTTTAAATTGGTTATTTTTTATATAAATGGGGAAAGGTTTGAGTAAAATGGAGCAAAGTTATTTAATATATTTGTAAATCATGTACATATATATATATATATGTACACACTATATGTAAAGTATGATGGTTAAAAGTAGTTATTTTGATGATATATTTTTAAGTGTCATACCTAAAATATCCTTTAATATTAACTCACCTTAATGACCACCTATAACACAATAAAATATCATTACGTGACTAATTTATTTATTTATATTAAATTATGTATATATTTATATTAATAAATTGATCATAATCTAATTATTAAATACACTGAAATTGAGTTTATTATAGTCTAATATATATGAAATAATTATTAATTATTTTATACACACGCATAGAATATGCAATAGACACTAATACATTGTTAGTAATTAATATGATAAATAAGCAAGTTATTTTTTCAAAAAAAGAAAAGTCCATGACAAATTTGATCAAATTTCATGTTTTAGAAATGTTAATTTTTCCCAACGAAGTAAATATTTTCTTTTTGTCTTTCTGTTGTAATTTCATTGTTGTTTTGTTTAATATTTAATGAAATTACTTTTATCTATAAAAAAATGTGTAATAATAATAATCATCATCATCAATCCGATACATATTTTGTAAAATATAATATTTGAAAATTTAGATATTTTGTAATTCTTGTTTTTTAGAGTTATTCTATTACTCAGATCCAAGAGGGCGTTGACTTGAAATATAAATTATCATCAGAAAATTGCCGCGTCAATACTTGTAAAATGCAAATAATCTCATTCCTTTTTAAAATATTATATTTGTCAGTATTTCATATTTTAGGGGCCAGATTCTTTTCTTTTTTTTGCTTTTTTTTTTTTTTTTTTTTGGCTTCTGAGCAATTAGGGGCCAGATTCTGAAATACCTTAATCTTTAATTTTCTATTTGTGATGATAAACTACTGTGGCTTGATACATCTCTTTACAAATTACTGTGTATTCAAATTATGCTAGTTATCTTCAAATTTCAAAGTTTTCGTTCATCTCCATTTTATTTAAATAATAAACTTTTTCATAAAATATTAAACATTTTATTAAATAAATCAAATGATGTTATAAAACAAAATAATTCAATTAAAAAATGGATGCATTTCACCGAGCACATGTTATTTACCTTTTTATATACAATTAGCATTAAATACACATTCGATGCGAGTGCACAAAAATAATTGTTTCAAATTTCATTTATATTAAAATATAATGTGAGCTTAATTTGTATTTATTTAGAATTAGAATATAATCAATATTCTTAATAGAAATATACATGTAATTTGTTGTAAATAGATAAATTAATGAGTTAATGACTTTTTATTATATTGTGGACTGTTATTAAGGTAAATTAATATTAAGTGGTAGCTTAGGTTTGACAAGTGAAAATTTACTACCAAAATAACTATATTTGATCCTCATACTTTATACACAGTATAGATTATACTATACTAGCATTCGACACGTGATTGAGATGTGTGTGTATAAAATAAAAAAGAATATAATTTATATACTAAAATATAACTTACACTGTGTGCATTTAGTCTTTAAAATATGATTAATATATGTAATATCGAGTGCATAAAATAAAAAGAATATAATTTATACTATATGCATTTAGTAATTAAAATTTGATTAATATATCTAACATAATTAAACACATGATTTGTATGAAGAAAGAATTAATAAGTTATGGTGATTATTAAAATAGGTTAAGATTAAGAGTATTTTAAAGAAAACAGATGAAATCATACCAAATAAGGCCTCACATGTATAGACAATGTTAGTCATTCTGTGGCAAATAGAGAATAACGGTATCAACAAAACCAAAACAAAGATTCATAGTCCTATTCTAGTTGTTCGTTTTTTAGCAAACTTCTCCCATCAGGAAAACAATTCCTCTTAACCACTTCAAATATCTTCCCGAATCATTCTTCTCCTACTATTCGACATCTTTCTCTAGAGAAATTCATTTGCATTATAATTAAATTACAATTATTGTTCTGTAGCAGGTACGATCAATGTTTGTTTTGCGATTGTTGTTTTCATGCTCTGTGAATAGAAATAGAAATACTCATGTTATATTATAAATAGACTCCCTTGAATAAAGGGGTATAATTGTAATCATACGGCAGTTAAAGAGTATAATTGTAATTATATATCAGTTGAACTAATTGTAGGGAGTATATAGATAATTATTCAAACCTCAATGTATATTTTGATAATTATGCGAAACTTCAAGGGATGTAAAGGCAATTAGCCCTAATTTTTATTATTATTAATAATATCAATACGGTGATATACAAACTAACGTAACTAACAAAACCATAAAACTAACAAACTAATCGAAATATTACAAATAATAGAACTACTAAACATAATAACTAAAAAAAAGTAAAATAGTAAATCATGAAACTAACATAAATGTTACCATGTTATCCAAACCTAGTTCAATTTTTTTAAATGTCTTTTCACGAATAAAATAATAAAAAATTATTTAGAATATTAGAAAAATAACATGACAATGATATAGAAACTAATAAAAATTGAACCATAACACTTTGAAATAATAAAATAACAGAAATTAATCATAACACTAATAGAGAAATTATGATATATATACTTATCATAAGTTTGGGATATCAACCTTTTTGCAAATATCCTGGATCAAAAATAACATATAAAATAAAATATTCAAGAAATATATATTAACATTATGCAATATATATTTAATATATTTTGGGAAAGTCATTGTTAACCTTCAAAAAAAAAAAAAAAATTCATCTTCCATTAAAACCTTAGAGTCAATCCAAAACTTTTATATAAGTCTAAGGAGGGGGAAAAAAATCGAATCAAGTTATATTCAAGATAAAAATAAATTTGATTTAGCATGCACATTACAAAATAATTGTACTTTAATTAATAAAGTAAATTAATTTAGATGGACCAATACTGTATACTATACTATATATAAAACATTAAACTCTTAGATAGTAATTTTTTATACGTTTTTCGATGAGTCAACTGAATTAATCCCATCATTAAAAAATAAAAAGGTAATTTATCTTTTTAATATTTGTTTTCCTTCTTTTAATTTTAATTCTTTTTCTTATATTTTGAAAATTTATTTCCTCCAATTTTCTGAATAATTTGTTTGGACACACGACTTAAAGGGGGAGCACTAAAGCGTACGTCCTGTCACATACTGCATCCCCCCAAAATTTTTGTTTCCCCCTTCTTTTTTCTTTAATTTTCCTTTTTTATTTTTCTAATTTCTGTAAACCCTAGATTGCAGAGAAATTGAATTCTGATTCTTTGTTTAATCTTTTCAACGGTTTTTTGGCCGGTTGTATGCCCGAAATGCACCTGTTTTTTCGATCCGGAAATTGAAATTGAAATTGAGCGATGGAGTTTTCGAAGGAGACTCAGTTGATGGAACTCGCGGCGCCGTCGAAGTCCTATCAGGACTTGTTAGATGCGCAGAGGGATCTTTTCCAGAACCAGATAGAGAAGCTCCAACAAATAGTGGCCACCCAATGCAAACTAACCGGCGTCAACCCTCTCTCTCAAGAGATGGTTTATATTTATTTGTCCCTTAACTTGAAATCCTTTTGAATTTTTCGCGTTCGGTTTTTATTGACTGATGGTTTGATAATTTTTTATTTTTATTGTGTTTTGAATTAATGCAGGCTGCTGGGGCTTTATCCATTAAAATTGGTGAGTCTTCTGTCTGTGTATATGTGTTGTTGTTGTTGTCGTTGTTTATATCTGGTTTTGATATGAATGAAGTTAATTTTTTGATGTAGTTGTAGTCCAAACTATGAGTAATTGTATAGAATTGTTGACTTGGTTCAATATTATCGTGGGCTTCCATTTGTCACCTCGAGAAACTTGTTGCTATTGCTAACAGTTCATGACTTAGACAAGAATTTTTATTCTATTGCAAGATTAACCAAGAAAATGATGCTCAATCCATAGCATGGCTGCATATCGATGTTGAGTCAAGCAATTTGTGTGTGATATCAGTGGTTTTATCGGCTGGCTTGTTTCCCAATGTAATTGGAAATGCTAAATTTTGTTACCTGGGTTCTTATTTACATGTCATGCAGGAAAGAGACCTAGGGATTTGCTGAATCCCAAGGCCGTAAAGTACATGCACCTTGTGTTTTCCATCAAAGATGCAATCAGCAAGCGGGAAACTCGGGAAATCAGTGCTCAATTTGGAGTTACTGTTACTCAGGTTCTCTCTGCCAATCATTTAATCTCCATCTGCTTTTTTTTTTTTCAATATATATTTGGAAAGAGCCTAGTGCGCATCTAGAACTTTGTTTGATGTTTTTCTGTTGGACTTATTGGATGTGAAATGGGACACTTTCTTTGACGAAGACCTAATATATCAAGAGATCTGTAAAAAAACAGAAAAAAAAAAAA
>JACFYI010003065.1:842719-878514 GCA_014898755.1 Handroanthus guayacan | reverse complement strand
AAGTCAAAGTAGCTAAAGACCCCTCGTGTAAAAGAGAATAAATAAACATGAGGGTGGTTTTAGCTTTTCTCTCCTCTCTCTCTCTCTCTCTCTCTCTCAAATTAACGCGTGGAGTTTTTAAGCTAATTCGACATTTCACAGGGGGCTAAACGCAATTTGCCCCTATAATTTGTAATTTAAGTGAATATTGAAAGAATTAGCATATCAATTAAAGGTGAATCTATTTTAAGACAACGTTTTGTTGGAGCTTTCTTAATTCTTATATTCTATATCAGGAGTAATAGATAACATCATCTCACTCGTCACACTAATTTCTTGTAGAGCCATCTACGTCACATATTCCGGAAAGTGTTAATACCCACCAAAGGAGCTGCAAAATCTCAGATCATCAAAGCAATACCAACTTATCAGAGCAAACAGATATTGAAGATACTGTTTCCAAAATTTTATCCTCCAGTTTCTCAGAGGTGCGACTCTTGATTTTCTGAAGCACTTCTTTCTTTACCTTGTTTCTTGATTTTCCCATGATCCACGAATGGTGTCTCGTTATCATGATAAAGTGTATGCATTTAGATCTTTCCATTGGCCCTTTACCAAATCAATTATGGAAGTTGACGAAACAGTCTGCGAATCAACTTTTAATTCACATTTTTCAATGACTTTCAGAAAATGAAAGTCCAGCGAATCACTCGCCACTCATTGGAAGGGCAGATTTTTCTTGAAATCGAGGTTTCCATGCCTCCTGACATGTTAATTGGGTAAAGTTTACTGTGACGATACAATCAGTTAGGATCTACCCCGCCTTTGAGTTTTCTGTGATACTCGTCTTATTATTTTGAACATTGCAAAAAACCAGGGAAGCCATAAAGGTAGCAGAAGAGGCTGAGAACAAGATTTTGGAGGTAGTGCCTAACGTCATGCACGTCTCTGTTCAGCTACGACTTGGGCGGCCGATGCCTGAGTTGCAACAGTAAACGAATAGGTACTTTCGGTACAAAAAAATATAATTTAGTTATAACAAATTGTCATATCAAGTGACAATGGCTTCATCTTTGTCATAATCATAGTTTAATTTTTGTTTTGAGATAACTTAATAGTGACTAAAAGTTTAAAACTAGTCTTTTAAATTATCAAAATTGACAATTAGTGAAGATGTATAATGTGCAAGTTAGTGGCTACAAAAATTATCACCACAAGATTCATATTGTCATTATGTTGTCACTAAATGTTGAAACTGACAATTTAAGGACAACATTTCTCGGTACTAAGCAAAATAAATTTTTCCATGTTGTGGCTTAATATATTTTAATAATTTATTTTTATTTTCCTCTCGCAGTGTTTGATGCAGATGTCTTATTCTGCCGAGAAAATATACACATTGCCAGTATGCTTCTCTGCTAAATTGAGTGGTGACTTTGTAGACGAATTTTCCCCAAATAAGCCGTGAAATATAAATGCGGACCCTTATACTTATGTTGTTTCTAATTATCTAATTTTGTAGCGTTGCAGCTTAGTTTTATTTCCCCTTTTTGGTGTATTCAAGTGGTTATTTTGGACTCTATTTTTAGATTTTAATTTAGCAATGCATGGCTGCAACTTTAGGAGTTATAACAAATTGAAGTCTGCGTATATTTCTATGCCAATAATTGAGGCCTGAGGAGCTCTCTTAAATTGATTGAAACCTATAGTTCTGAACGTTCGAAGATCAAATCTGCTAATGCTTTATTTTATTTATTTATTACTATTATTTTTTTTCGGTATGATTACCTTAACATTCCTGAGGGTTGGATAATTTTCATTACACATTGTTGATGGATAATCTTAGGAGTTATTGTGGTAATTATTCCAATTTATTATGATTCCTCAAATTAAAAGATGTAAAATTTTCCATCTTTATTTCAGCCTATGTTTATTTCTTATTTTATTTTACAGAAACATATTAAATGTATTAAATATTTTCTTATAAAAACACGTATTTTTTGTAAAATCAATGAAATAGATTGGAATATGAAACTTTGAGTACAGAAATTCAAAATATTGAATTCACATAAAAAGATACACAAATTATCGTGGGTTATTTTCAATTAATATAAAAGCTACATTTCTTAATTGCATCAAACTATCAACTTGCATGAAAAATACCCATTCCCTCCCATGCAGAAAATCCTCTCACGCATCAGAATGTATTGTACAATTGCTTTTCCACATCAGAGTTCCCATTCTGATTATAACTATTATTATTATTATTATTATTATTATTATTATGCATCATTTGCATTAATCTTTGCTGATTAATACCCTCAAATCCCAATCTCTGTTCATCCAAATTCAGCGGTCTAGATCCTCCCAACCCCAAGAAATCAACCGTCGTCATATCATTCCCCCCTGCTACATTCCTCACAGAATTCCGATCACTTCCCTCTTCCACTTCCACCACACTCTTCAAGAATCCGGCAGTTGCATTTTGCTCACTCCCCATCAATATTCCGCCGTACACCGCCACGTCGCTCACAGCGGCGCCACCACCTCCGCCGCTCTCAAATATCTGCGCCATCTCTTGTGGGCTTTTCTCCATATTCACAAATCCTCTATTCTGGAAATTATCGTAGGGATATCCAGCTCCGGGTCCGGGCCCATGATCCGGACCCGCCATGCCGCTAACGAAGCTCTTCTGCATCATCGGGGAGTTTATTGAATTACTCGCCGATGCGCCCATTTGGGCCGCTTTCTGCAACAAGGCCGTAGCGGACATATGGGCCGATCCAGAAACTGGGCCCAAATTTTTATTCTCCTGGTTGAAATTATACCCTTGTGGGCCTGAATTTGGGCTTAATTGAAGCCCAGATGAAGAAGCCATGCTTATTGGGCTTCCAAATAGGGCCCCCGAAGTTGTGGAAAACATGTTAATGGGCTTGAAGGGTATTGGTATAAGTTCTTGGGGGAGTGACTTTAGTGGGTTTGCGAATTCGGATAAGCCCATTGATGTGTTTGTGTTGGTGGCTATGGGAACTTGGGCCTCCAAACTTGGGCCCAAAGGGCCCATTATGCCTCGGTTGACTTTGTTGTTTTCTTCTGCTAGCGCATCACAGAAGGCTCTGTGGGTGATGAAGCTGTCTCTCCTGGTGAATCAAAAGAAGCCAAATTAGTTGTATATTAAGGTAAATATATATATATATATATGGTAATAAAAAAATTATCATATGTTAACATGTTTTGAAAAGTTTAAAAATATTTTCTATCCAGTATTATTAGTTTTTAGGTACTCAAAATGTGATTTCATGGCCATGCATGCGAAAATATTATAAAATGGTGAGAAGCTCAAGAATTATTTTGTTATAATAATGGTTTTAACAAATTTAATAATGAACATGCTATTTAAGCGTCACTATGAACCAGTACTGACGTATAATATGACACTTAGTGGTAATGAAAATCTTCTCACAAATCATGACTTTACTTTTTATTGTAACTTATGAGTTGCCGGTATACATGTTGACTAATTGTCAATAATGATATATAGTTCAAAATACTAATTTTTATCACTATTAGCTTATATTATAACAAAATAAAAATTATTTTCATTTATAAAGCATCATTAGCAACAAACTGAAACTCCATCACAATGAAAATTAAAGAAAAATTAGTGACAAGATATTAAGTGATAGCATAAAGTTTGTTGGTAGTTCTATATAAAAAGTGATTTTTTTTCCCTTTTTGGTCACAATAATGAGTTTTAATTTTCGTTATTAATAAGTAATAACATATGTATTGTAACAACCTAGCTTTATCACCAGAATGTCACTATACATGTATCATTAATTATCAACAATAACAACCTAAAATACTAACTTTTGTTGTTATTAAGTTGTATTATGACAAGGTAAAAATGACTATCACTTAAAATATATCCTTAACAAACGATTACGACTTAATACATGTAATTAGTACCAATTTTGATATTATTGCTTAATTTATCGTCACTAATATTATATTTCTAATCCCAATTCACAAAATAAATCCACAAATATAAAAAATAAAAAAAAAAGAAGAGGAAAGAAAACTAACCTGGAGAAAATAGTTCCACAATCACATTTGTATTCTCTAGTACCGCAAGTCTTTTGATGAGCCTTCCAATCCGATTGAACTGCATATTTTTTTGAACATTTGTCGCATTTCCACTTCTTCTCTCCATGTTTACGACTATAGTGCTTCTTGATCCCCGTCAGATCACCTAAAGCGCGATTTGGATTGTGATGAACACAACTCGGTTCGGGACATATATAAACACGCTTTCTCACTTCAGAAGTTGTTCTTTGCCTCAACTTCCATGGAAGGTTATGGCCCCTTCTGTGTAACTGAAGATTTTGGTCCCTTTGGAACCCTTTGTTGCAAATTTCACACACAAATCTATTTGTTGCCATTAGGGTTGTTGGTGAGAGTGCAACAACTTCTGCAGTGGGATCTTCATGTGTATGATATTTCAAAAGAAAATGAGATTAATTAATAAAGAATCATAATGATGTGCCGTGTAATACGCGTAAAGGGTATAATAGTAAATTTACGTAATCATGCGATATTTGATTGTGATATGATGGATTCTCGTACACAATAAAAGGATTCCCTAATCCTTGCTCTATAAACACCTAAACCTATAAAGGAATCGTAGTGATATGCCCATGATATGTCTAATTAAAGTGTATAATGTTAACAAGTAACACAACACTTGGTGATCCTCACACATAGTAAAAGAATCTTCTAACCCTCGCACACGGTAAATACTTTGACCTGATCACAATATTTGACGCATCTAATCTCTAACTTTCTCTCTCTGTTTTTTTAATAATTTTCTACAAATTTCTCTCTCAAGAATTCGTGTTTCTTAGTTGGAAGCCTAGTCTCTTGCTTATTAGAATTACTTGAAAGAGAAATTTTGAATTGATCCAAATCAACATTCACACCACATGATGATCACATAGTTTTTCAATTGAAATGCTTAGATGTGACAAGAGATGGAATATTTATATATATAGATACATAGATAGATAGATAAATTTAATGAAAGAGGAAGACAAAATTGACCATAGTTATAATTTTGTTATTTTAAAAATTTATATTTGCTACAGAATATTTATAAATACAATTAAGAAAATGCTCATTTATGATGGAAATTTGCAAGGGAAACAAATTTTTGTATTATATATATAATTGGAAAAATAATTTCACATATGTTGAAATTATTTAAAGAGAAATTTCTGACTTGATCCCCAAATCAAAGTTCGAACCAAGTTTCTCAATTGGAGTGCATAGATGAGACAATATAATGAACAAGAAGATCTATGATTATACAGTTGGATAAAAAAGGGTAGGAAAGGCAATCAAGCACAGTGTGAAAGCTAGCAATTATTGTGATCTTGGAGGCAATTATTGGACTCTTTTAAATAATGACTTCTTCTAGTTAATTATTTCTCAAGGGGGAACACTTGAAAAAGTTCATTACATCAACTTTTCATGTTTATTTTCATGTTGGACTAATTAAAAACATCCCATGTTACTTTCTCACACACTCAACTTCTGTATTGACTAATATCTGATAATGCCCAAATTTACTGCTCGACTCGACTAAAAGTTACTACGTACTGTTCCCAATCGACATCCGTGATTTGAGATTACATTCTGAAAAACACTTGAGAACATGAGAGAGGGCAAAAAGTTCTGAATTATCTCAACGCCTCAATTTTTTTAATGTAAAACAAATTCATTATCGTCAAAAGAATTTCTCAAAGAAAAGCTTATTATATAGCATGTAACCTTGCAGCTACATATACTTTGGTTCACCAACTTATTCATGTATATATATATATATATATGCTATAATATAAGGGACAAGACTCGGTTCATCAATCCAAGTTCATCACAATTTTTGTGCATTTTCAAGAAAGTAAGTGGAGATATGTTTGCATATAGAGTAGAGATGGAATCAATCTGGTCGAAGCCTAGCCTAGCCTCGCATCGAATGACTCAAGCTCGAGCTAATTAGCTCAAGCCCTTGTTCATTTGACTTGAATTTACATTTCAGCTCTATTCTGATGTTCAAAAGCTAGATTATTTTATTGTGTTTGACTCATTTGAAACTTGATTTATGAGTTTCAAAAACATAAGTATTCAACTAAATTTCTTAATATATATTTTATCTCTAAGTTGCAAAAACATAATTATTTCACTAAATATCTTAACACACACACACACACACATATATAGATATAAATATATATATATATATATAGGAACTGCAAGCCAGTGTCTACAATAAAAATTTCTTTGGCCCAGCAAGGCTCGAGCTCAACAAGTTGAGGAAATGAAACCAGGCTCAAGTCACTGAAACCCTTATTCGTTTGGCTTGAATTTGCATTCCGCCATACTCTTAGGTTCAAAAACTCGATTAATTTATTGCGTTCGACTCACTAAATTGATAGATGAGTTTTTTTTTTTTTTTTTGATAAATTAAAATTGATAGATGAGTTTAACAGACTTAATTATTTAACTAAATTTCCTAAAAAGTAACTCGAAGCCGGAGGTTATGATAAAAAATTCTTTTGACAAATTCACTAACTAGCTTGATTCATTTACACTCCTAACTATAGAAAAAAATAAATTTTGCATGAGTAGTAAAGATAATTGCCTGGAGTTCCTGGTAAATTTCTTTTCTTCTTAGCCGGGGGCTGCTGCTGTTGAGAGGTGGATCCATTGCTATTAGTCGATGTGGGGTTTGAAGCATTAATTGACTGATTCTGCGGTTGCCTCTTTCCTTGGTTTTGTTGTACTTCACCAGAAGACAAGCTTCCTTCATCACCTGTAATATTTGACATTTAAACTATAATGAATAATATATAAGAAAGATTTTATGTAGTTATATATGTATATGTCTCTTCTGGAGCATCAAATTTGATGAAATATTATGAGATTTATTTTTTTTTTTGGGGGTGAAATATGAGATAAAATGAGGAAGAAATTGATTGAGGAGAGGAGGACAAAGGGGTTGAAGTTATGTGAGAATGTGAATTTGGTCTTCTTTGGAGTTTGGCTTATGTGCTATATATATAGTGGGGATATATGATAGAGAAATGGCCTTAGCTTTCTTTATAATAAATATATAAACTAGAAACCCACAAAAGAAGGAAAAAAAAAAAAAAAATTAAAAGAGAAAGAAAAAAGAGGAAACATGCACATGCACATCATTAAGGAAAATAGTAGTATTATAAATGGTAAAACATTAATAATGTGAAAATTATTGTTTACAATATGTAAGCAGAGTATTATAAATGGTAATAGTTTTTGTTTTGTCAATTATAACATTTTTATCTTATCCACGATACACTACAAGATAGCACTCCCTTCGGTAACGGAAAAATTCATAATAGATTTAATGAAATTCATCATAATATAATCTTGTGATGGATTCTGTTTCATCACACATTCGTTAATATATGTCTTCTTACTGATTCTATGACGTCAATATATGCTTTGTCACTTATTACAAATTCATCACAAATATCCCTATATATATATTATACTCATTTTTTAAATATGTTGGTATTCCATCACATATGTCATCCATATGTGATGGAATCTTGTCCGTCACAAATTTCTATTTGATTGTTTTTTTCAATGATATAACAGTAATAAAAGTTAGTATTAAAGTTTGCATTGTTAATATTATTGATATGTAATAGTAAAAACTAGTTATTATGATTTATATGATAAGATTCTTATTTTTACTTTACATGAAGTAGTTGTTATGTAGTAGTGACAAGTTAAGTACATTTTTTAACACTATTAATTAAACTTTAAAATTGTTATCACTATAAAATATTTTACATTTTTTAATATATTGTCCCTAATTTTCTGTCATATAATGTATTGCTTAATTTTATGTGTATCTAAAAAGTTTGATTGCTTAAGCATGGGAACCCATTTAATTACTACTAAATATTTGTTGGGTAGCCTTGCAACCAATTATTGGAATGGGTACAAGGTATATAGAATATTACTATATTTTGTCAATATTGGTGAAACTAAAATATTATTTTGTTAGTATTGGTTCTTTCTAACAAACATTTCTATTTGTATTTTTCCATCATGTTTGTATTTGCAATACAGATTTGATCGGATTAAAGTTATTATTGTTTTTATTTGATTTAAGAGATTGATAAAACCAAATAATTGGTATTGTTTCTTTCAATATTGAATTTTGAGAAAAAATAAAAATTAAGTTTCTTACTAACATTAATTTAAGACATTTTTCAATTATTATTATTTAAAGATTAGATAAAAAGATTTATAACTAGGTTTGGAGGTTTTATACTCAATTTTGTAATTTTCAAGTAATAAAATAATTTGTGGGATAAGTTCAAAAAGTGATTAAATTAATATGAGATATAAAACAAATGATTAGTGCTCAATTTTGTCAATATCCCTTTTTAGGTTATTTTACTTAATTACTTTCATGAGAGTATTTGCATTAAAATATAAATATATTTGATCGTTTCATAAAATACAAATTAATGCATTATGTGTATTTAGAAGCAATCCAGGCGACATTGAGATAGAGGTGCATGGAGTTTCCTCTTATTATTTCTACTCAAAGTTATAACTATTTTTAACATAAAAGTAAAATTAAAGTTATTGGAATTCATCAAAGAGAAAACTCCTTAATACATAAATTAAGTACAAATTTTTTAGATTAGATAATTTTTAAATAAAATATAAAGTGCTCAAGGTAATATCAATAAAGGATACTAGTAACTGTGGCACACTCGATGCATGTGCCTAAACTTTTTTGTTTATAAAATTAAAAGCATTCATTATTTTTCATTATGACAAATATTTCTTAATTATTAAATAGTTTACTCACTATGAAAAATTTGAGCAATTACCATAGTTAAAAATTGATGTTAATAGGAAAAAATGGAGTTATTTGCTACAATTTCACTACGACAATAATCCGTTATTTTTGTGAGGGTAGCAGAAAATCCACCAAGACTATAAGCCATGATGGATGTTTTTCACCTCAGTGTAGCTAGGGCAAATTATGTTTCCACCACAATTTTTTATATTATTGGCTACTACATCCACCACGGCTATTAATTTTGGATTACTGGCTATTGATTCAATCACGGTTATTATTTTTTTATTGCAAAACATCAATAATTTTGTAGTGACTTGAATCTATTATGTTGAATAACACGATCGAAAGATAAATCTGAAGAAAAAAGTTAAAAAGAAAAAAATTATAATTGAATAAAGGAATGAAATAGAAAAAAAAATATTAAAAAAGAAAATTTAAAGAAAAATATTGTGTTTTTGTTTTTTTCATAACTACTTTGTCATTATATTTTTTAATAGGATTATTTTTATACATTTAGCATGATAGACCAAAATGAACTACCTTCAACTCTCTTGCTTTATATATAGTATAGATTTACCGAACTATATCATCTAACAAATAATGTCCTAAGAAAATATCTCAATGTGGTATATCCATGACATGATGAAAGTACTCCTAATCACAACTTACTCTAACCCATTAAATTTTTATTTATATTAAATATATATGTAATTATATGAAATATGTTAATTATATATTTTAATTCCTAATCAAATATATGCAATGTAGATTATATTCTATCACATAAATTTTATGCATACGCATCGAATGTACACTGAACGATAATTTAAATAATTCACGGATATATACTTCCGCAACGTACCCTACAAGATTACAAACAAACAGTCCACTAATTAAAAATAAAAAAACAACAAAAAGACAGAAATTAGAATATCAATAGTGCACTAAATTCTAACAACTTAGTCAAAAATTATTAGCCGTAGAAAAATACAAATGTTAGTATCTTCACAGGTCATTAGTAAAAACCAAGAATTCTACGTGGGATTAATCGACGAATTTCGATGAGATTAATGGAGGCACTTATAAATAATGACACACACAATCCAACAAAATTCTTTGATAATTAATTCATTTAATTACTTAACAATGGCAAATAATGCTAAAACAATGGACAATTAGCTGTTTGACATAAACAAAGATTCCTCTCTCATTTTCGTCTTGGGATAATTACTTCCAACACCCTGAGGTTTGATGTAATTACCAATATAATCCTTGAAGTTTGATATAATTATCAAGATATCCACCAAAGTTTGAATAATTATCTTTAAGCCCTATACTGTTAGTTCAATTAATGCATAATTACAACTACACCCCGTTGTCTAGGGGGATTATTTGTAATGTTTCAAATCTTTAGGGATGCAGTTGTTATTATTTGTCACGTGAACTAACAATATAACCAAACTTCAAGGGGTATTTCTATTATTATGTCAAACTTTTGGAGTTGTTGAAGTAATTATAACTTTTCATTTTCCTTTTTTCCTCTCTCTCTCTCTCTCTCTCTCTCTCTCTCAGCTTGGGACTTATTAAACTATAGGATTAATTACATTTTACTAACCTTTGAGATTATAAAATTACCAAATACTACTCTCGTGGTTTGAAAATTATACATTAACCCTCATAAATTTATAAAATTATAAAATTATCTATTTTGTTAGCTTTAATTTTTGACCAAAAACCAATGATATTCTCTACTTTTAGTCTTTAAAATCATAATGGCCAAGTACAGAGATATAATGGATATCAGTGCCGTAAAAAAATTGGAGGATATCAATAGCTTTCGGTCAAAAAATATAACAAAACAAACGATTAAGTAATTCCGTAAACTTATGGGGGTTAATTTGTAATTTTCAAACTACGGGATTAGTGATTGGTAATTTAATAATTTTACAGGGTAGTAAATGTAATTAACCTACATTATACGTATGAAACCAAGAAAATAAGTCAGATTAATGGGCTATATTCCTTTCATATACGTTATTTAATAGCTATAATTTTATAATCCATGAAAATGACATTCGTGTTATTGATTAATTAATCTAGTTTATTTGATTTAGACATTATTGCAATAAAAATGATTTAAAATTCATTAGTGAAAGAGCTGTTAAGATTGTTTAGGGAAACTCTATTTAGCAAGAACTTGATTAATTTGATGAGACATGGTAATTGAAGACTCTGCCCACAAAATAAATAAATAATAAAAAATTAGGTATCTGCTACAGAAAATTACAATAAAATTAATTTCTTAGTTAGGAAGATAAATTAAAATATAAGTTTTCTTAGCAAATTTAGTTTTTTATGACAGTAAAATTATTAGCCATGAATCCATGATCATGCTTTAGATTCAGCTATGATCAATTCTGTAATTAAGAATTAATTATGTGAGAATATGTTAGGATTCAACTACGCATTCCACAATTAAGATTACTGATTTATAGTATCAGTTATGAATTAATCATAGCTAATGCTATGATTGACATGTTTTTTTAAAGCTTAAGTATAATGAATTATGTAATGATTTGTATCGTGGCTCCACGAGCTAAGAAACAAAAACCAAATCATCGTAATTATTTGTATTTAATATGATTGTAACCCCTGTGGGCCCACATAGATAAAGAACTCAGAAGAAGAATATTATTATAATTCCACATTGCAAAGTTAACCCTTTTCTTTCTTTCCTTTTCTTTTCTTTTTTTTTTTTCCGAATATATGGTTGGATTGAATGGGGGGCGTCCAAACTCCATGCCTCCAATTTTCCATTCTCATTTACAATCATGCATGACATTTTATTATAAATAAATAAATAAATAAATTTTTGATTCCCTTTCAAATTGGTTAATATTTTGTGCACGTCTAAACTGTCTTTGACTCAAAAAATTGAACACGCATGCAAGTTTTCCATTTTCGCCTATAATTATGTAGAAATTTCTACTAATTCTTCTTCTCTCTCTCTCTCTCTTTTTTAATGCATTCTTAATCCTAACTTCAAACACCTATTGATTAATACATTTTGCACGTTTTTGAATTGTCGTTGCACTCATATAATGAAGATTTTGCATCATTAGGATGTTGGGGCTACCAAGTTTTGCAAATCTAATTATAGCACGAAAGTCCTATTGAATCAACCAAAAGTTACTTATCTTTATGAATCTTTCAAATGCTGACGAGCTCTTTTAACATTTCACTTTCCCTCCAAGTAACATGGTTTCCACTTTTTAAGAATGTATAGAGTGGCCAAATTTGGGTTTTGGGTGGGGGGTGATGGGGGATGGGTGGGGTGGGGTAGGGCTAGGGGTGGGAAATTTGCTTTCCTTTGGACAATCTTAGACCTTTTGAATTGAGGAAAAGATGATAACCAAAAAGTCACATTATTTTAAGCAACATTTCACTCTAAAAGCAACGAACTTCAAATCATTAGTCAAGATATTGTCCCCTCAGCCAATTCTCTACAAGGGCAATTTGTTGTGATGGGCTTCATGGTACTGTACTTTTCAGTCAATTGATGTCCTTTGCCTACACTATTTTTTCCTCTCATGAAAATGTACAATCCCATAAAGCACGGGTGTACACATTGTTGATGCAGAGGATTTTCCCTCTAGCCATCTTATCATCACCGGCCTTGCGTGATGTGGGTCATATATATATTTCAAAGTGTCAATTGCTCTTTGGAAAGCCAATAATTATTACCGAAAAAAATTTTGGTTAATTATTTATTATTATAGATATATTTAAGTGCTAAAATTGGACGATCTTTTTTTTTTCCTTCTTAGAAAATAAATTGACCCGTCAAAGAGCTTGAGTTTAATGCTTTGAAGCATTAATTTTTTTTTATTATTTTATTTTATTTTATTTATAATATTTTTTATATTATATTTATTTATACTATGCACAGAGCATGAACATTTTAAGTAATTACGTTTTTGAGTTGATGAACAATAATAATTCAAATATTATTTTCACCAAATTTATCTTCTAATTCATTATTCTACATAATAAATTTAAGACAAAATATTATTATTGAGATAAAATAAGTATTGTTTTCATTTTATAGATAAAAAATTTAGGTGCACACATCAAGTGTGCACAATTGCTAGTACTAAATGAAATGTTTTTTTATGTTGCGAATAATTTAAAACCTAGCTTTTTTTTTTTTTTTTTGGTAATTTAAAACCTAACTTAGATAAATTAAATCATTTTTGCAAAACAAATTAGTTAAGTTGACATTGGGCAGTTTAAAGAGGCCCAGAAACTAGAATAATTTTGGTATAGCCCAATTCAGATAAAAGTCATGACATAATGGCCCAAGTTAATTAAGCCCAAGAGAACTACTTCATTCATATGAGAAAGCCCAAGTGCTTAAACTCTTAGAATGGAACATGGAATCGGATTTCTAAAACTAAATAGCTAATATGGGCTTAATTCAACATTTTTTTTTTTCCTAAAACTTTCTTGTTAATTTTATTTTATATATAATCTGAATTGTAAAGGGGATTTGTCTATTATATTTTAAATCACCACCACGTTTGTGAGGTAGTGAAAGGATATAGATATAAAAACGTCCATATATATATACATGCATTATGTATGTAAATTGTACCATTGAGTGATATAAGGTAGTCCCAAAGTCAACTCTGTGCAACTTAAATAAGAGCTTATAGTTCTCTATAGAATCAAGAATCAAGAGGGTGATATGGGGTTTCATGAATTCAAGTATATTATAAGAGCGTGAATGTGATATGAGCATAGATTATTACCGTTCGAGTTATTTTAATTATGGGCCACAATCTGTGAATTTGAAGACTTTTATTATCAATACTCTGAAACTGATTAAATAATCAATAAGTAGTGCTAACCAAAATTCAACAAAGTGGGTGTGTTGGAATCTAAAAAGAGAATTTAAGGAAGGTGGGGAGTTTTAAATAAGGGAACAAAATGCAAGATATCCCTAAGCTCCACCAAAGCCTAACACTTTGAAGTCCCTTTCAAGAATTCAATGCCTGCATCCACTTCTTAGATAAAACACACTTAGCTTAACAGAATCCCTTTTGTGTGTCCAAAATTCCAAGTGAAAACTTACCTCATCTAGGTAAGGTAGGTAAAGCCACTTACAAGTTTTGCAAATTACTATTGTTTTAGTTTTAATTAGTAGCTATTAGAGTTGGCGATAGAGCAAGTCAAGCCAAATTCTACCTTTGATTGAACCTGTCTCATACTTTATCTTAAGTGTCTCAAACCGTCCTTATTCATTCTAGTTTTAAGGCTAAAAACCTACACCCTACCCTCAATGTAATAACAAAACCTGCAGCTCGCACGATCCTGCTCGCACTTTTTTTTTCTTTTATAATAAAATACAACTTGCTATCTAATTAATTAAATATTATAATATAACTATAAATTGAATAAAATTAATTTTTAAAAAATGCATTCTTTCAAAAAAAAAAAAAAACTACAAAACAATATGTATTTACATATAATATATATTTATATATGACAAAGCGGGTCGTGGTAGGTTCACCCTAAACCCGAACCCAACGCGCCCCACAGCAAATAAAGAATTCAACCTGCCTCACTCCCGCTACGGGTGGATTGAAAACTCGCCCCATGCAGGTTGGGTATTCACAGATAGTGCATGGATTGACATCCCTAGTAGCCATTATCTTATTAATTCTATTTCGATCATTCTAATTACAGATTTTAGGTCAAGTAGATTTTGTGTTCAAGTTGTACATACTATCTATTGAAATTGGATTGGTGATGACATGAAAATAAAGTAAGCTCTTAAAATCGCTAGAGGTTACCCATTTAAAACTCTTCGATATTAAAAACTTATATTAATGATATCTAAGGCGCCGTTCAACCATTCCGAATGGCCAATCAAGATGCTTTGTAATAGGTTGATTGAGCTAGTCTGACCCCATCCACATCTATATCTCCAGATACATCTAATTGGACCGTACGTTGACCCAGTTTTATACAGGCATTTTAATACTTTATTATTTGTCCACGTCACTTATGATAACTTACTAGATAGTAACTAAAAGGGGTGGAAGTAATATGTTTGGCTACCTCATGTAAAATCTTACTAGGTACTTCAAAGTGTCCAAGCTATCATATTTGAGAACGACTTTAACATATATAAAATCTTAGTGTTTCACTATAAATGCTAATTAGTTATTAACTTAAAAAAACAAAAGGCCAAACAAACAAACATAAACCTAGAAAAAATAGAAAGATTACGGCTTTTAGATTAATAACTTTTGACTTATTTATAAGCCTATTTGACAATACAAGTTTAAAATGAAATAATCTTGAACCAGATCCCCACTTTAGTTTGTGGTCCTAATGCTTTTTTCCCCTACTTGATAAGAGCAAAAGTCCTATATTATTTCTTTATAATCAACTTATTTTTGGACCACATTCCATGCTTGGTTGAACAGTAGAATCACAAGCTGAAGTACGGTTGGAATCAGCTTATTGGTTAAGCTGAAATTATAAATTAAGTGGATGTCGATAGTGGAAATATTAAAAATTAAAAACAATGGGGACATATTCTTGATCTATGAATAACCAAATTGGAAGAATTCCAAAAAGAGTGAAAAGGTATATGTGGATTAATCGCTTTATATCAAAAAACATCAATTCACATAAGTTATAAGTCATTGGCTTTTAAAAGCTGACCTATTAATTCTTGATTCAACTTTTATTTTCTTTTTGAAATTTTTTATATTAATTATTTGGGAGAAGAGATTCTTTGAAGCATTAAGGCCATGTTTGGGTCTTCGCCCCTTCAGAAGTAGTTTAAGCTGTTAAATAGTATTAATGTGACGTACATCTTTTTCATAGACATTTGGAATTGGGACTTTTTGTCGACTACTTTGTTTGAAAAAGTTTGAAGTGTTAATGAGAAAAAATGTGAAGTATTTGATATTTGATTGGCATCCAAGAACCAAACAGAGCTTAGTTAGTTAATGAAATTAAATAATTGGAAAATGGGTGGTGAGTGGTGACATATACTCTTACCCATATTATATATAAAGCAAGAAGGCGAAAAGTAATTTTTTCTTTTTTTTTTTCCCCTTGGTCTGTCATGATAAATGTACAAAAAATAATTCTATTACAAAAAGTAATGACAAACTAGTTACAAAAAATAGAAATAAAATATTTTTCTTTAATTTTTACTTTTTAATATTATTTTTCTATGTCATTCTTTTCTTCATCTTTCTTCTTTGCAACTTTAGTGTTTTCAAATTTATTTTTTGATCATATTATTTTACATAATAAAATCAAGTAATAATATTCAATAATTAAGAAATATTTTCATTATTAAAAATAAATAAATATTTTTTAATTTTATAAACCGAAAAATTTAGTTACACGCATTAAGTTTGCCATAGTTGCTAGTTTTGATAAAGAAGCAAAAATGATTAAAGCATTCTTAAATATTTTTAATTAAGTTTATTAACATTTAAAGAAAATGAAAAATTACATATAATTGGAAAAATAAAATAATAATTATACACATTAATATATTTGATCTTTCAAGTGCATCGTGGTTTCTCTTTTAAAGGACAGATAAAGTTATTGTCAAATAAAAATATGTAGCTTACTTTGCCGATTTGAATTTAATTGACATTGCTGGGATAAACTTTTTTATTTTTAATATTATATTTTGATTAATGAGATAAGCTTAACCCTATGTCATTTTCATAATCTCCTTAATTAGCCTTTTTATTTTTACTGAGGTTTACCCGCCCTGCATCATCAAGATTGTGACTTCCAATATATAAATTAAGTTGCACCAATAATTTGACTGGCCTAATTTACGTACAATATACTACTAGCTCCTCCTTCATAGATCTTTGTGCCTTCCATATCTAGAAGCCCAAAGTAATTTAATTTAATTACTATAAAAATATCATCATATGCATAATTCGATTCTTTTTTCTTTTTTCTTTATTTTTAGGTACGTATTTAAAAAAAAATGGAGTAGGAAAATCGAGGCCTTCATAAATCATATCATACATAAATAAAACTAATTCAGTTCTAATTTTTTCTCAATGTAATTTGATATAGTCGAAAACTAGTTAAGGAGATTATGTAATTTGGTAATTTCCTTTCCAAAAGCTTGAAGGAAAACAATGATCGAGTTCTAGTCTGTGCGTGAACAAATTGTTAAAGGCATCAACTTTGGGTCTTATGATTAAAGTAATGAAAAATATATATTAGAGAGAGCAAAATAACATGTGATTATTAGAATTAATTAGAAATTAATAATTACAATAAGCAGAAATATAACCGGTCCACTCTACTATCATTATTTTTTTTTGTTATGCCCTTAAAATCTACTATGATACTCGTTGGATTTTGATTATAACTTTACACATCCAACAATTAATATTTTCTTGTCTCATAGGGCCCTTAAAATCTAATATGGTAGTCGTTTGATTTTGATTATAACTTTACATATCCGACAATTGATATTTTCTTGTCCTATAGGTCAAAGTCAAAATTAATTTCTTTCTATTTGCAGTATAAATCCACAGTTGTTGGAATGAATGAAGAAATATACACACACCCACATGGGTATGTGTGTGTAGACCTAAGCAATAGTAGGTAATCCAACATTAGGGTTTAGATTGTAATCCTCAAAATTTGGTTCTTTTTAGGTTTTGTTTGGTAGCTAATTGCTCTCTGCCACAGTCCTTTAATAATAATTTAATTATAACACTAATTAAAGCGTAATTAGTAAACTAATTGGGAGAAAAAATTAAGGGGGAGAAAGGGTAGGGTTGGGGACCATATGAAGTACTATAATTGAATAAATATTTGCAAAGTCGACGTCCTAACTATATTTAATTAATGTTAATTTAGGGTTTTAATAAGTAATTGCTTAACATTTGATTAAAAGTGACTTAACTTCAGTACTATTCATGGAAAGCTTGCCTGCCACTCCGCCACCCATGCCCTTACCCGTTCTGAATTTTTTATTTCAATTTGTGTTTTCATTTATTATATTTTATTACATGAATATTTCCCAGACCGTGTTAAACACCATTTTCGAATTAGGCCCTGGCACCTTGAAATATATATAATATCAAATATAGATCGAGGTGTTTGTCTAAGATTATTTTGTAATTAAATATTACCAATATTATATATTATGTTATTGATACTTCTATACCATTATTATAAATAAAAAGGAAGACTTTTCGTAACAAATTGAGTATACTAATTTTTGTAAATACAAATTTATTCTTCATTCATATTGTTATAAGAATTAATTCTATAAGCATGATTTGTATTTTTTTTTTTTCAAACCCATTTACCACTAATCCATATACATAGCAAACTTTTAATATTTAATTTCTTGATAACTTTATACTTTAATTAAGCTTTCGCGATTCTCTTCACATAATTTTTTTCTTTGAAGTTTACAAGAATAAAAATATTATGTTAGCATTAATTTACTTATTATATTTGAATGTCATTTATTACTTTGACATTTTAAATCGTTATAATTTATTATTACGTTAAATAATAAATTTTAAATATATATTATTATAAGTTAATTTTTATTAAAATAGAAAATATAAGCACAAATATATAGTACCGTGAAAATCATATCCGATGATCGCTAGTATTATTTAGAAGGTCTTTGAGTGAGTTTGAGTGAATAAATTAACTTCTTAAAACATCATATAAGAAACGATTTAATGAACTTATGGTAAGTTCTTTAAAATATCTCTTGCATATTAGACAGTGTTTGGATGTCTATGTAAAAATGAACATATAATAAAATATTCCTAACTTATTTTCTAAATTTCATTTTTTTTTTAATTTTTGATTATATATTAATTTCAGAATTTTCATTACTAATTCATAATTAATATCTTATAAGTAATTTTATAATCATAATTATTTTATCCAAGCAGTTCAAAAGATCACTAGTAAAGAAAAATTTCATATCATATAATCCTCAAAACATCCATATTAAGATGTTGGTAACTTATAGTTTTTCTCCCCATTAGCTTAATTAGCCAATATATAGCCTCTTAGTAAAGTATTTAATTTAAATAGCTTCTTAGTTATATATAAGAAAATCCAAAATATATATACATTGTTTCTTTACAAATTATGAGATCTCAATATATATATAGTTACTTTTGAAATCTTTCAAATTAAGTTTCAATGGAAGGTCATAATCATGAACTAAAACTACATCTTATGTCTATGATCATTATATCATGAAAAGATGTCCGAATACTTAAGTGCTACAAGGCACTAAAAAGCCTAATTATTAATATTATTATTTTTCTCTTTCTGATATTATAGCTATGAAAAAAAACAAGGGAAGGGGTATTTCAAGTAGGATTCAAATCCAGGTCGTTAAGTTGGTAAACTAGCTCTCTTATCATTTGAACAGGTGGTTAATTCCCAGTACTAAAGAGATCTAATTAATTGAAATGGCAAAACTAAGGTTTTAATAATATAAAGTTTTGAGTTTAAATTTCATCAAAAATATATTTTTTTATTTACTTTTACAATAAATAATTTATTTACAATTTTCATTACCTACTATTTGTTAATTGTTTAACAAATATCAATACCATATCACTATGATTTATCACTTTAATAAAAAATGCATATAAATATTTAATAAACTATTACTCTTGCTACTTACTCTGTTTAAAATATTGTGACTAAAAAGGTCCCATGTGAAGGACAGTGGGAGCAATTGGGTTAGCTGCGCAATTGAAATTTCAGTAATACTCTTAATGTATAATCATATTTATAGACTTAGCTCCACCTAATATATATGATTATATCATGCACCCTATTATTGAATATCTATTGAAAAGGCTTTGTATATTGTTATATATTCTTTATACATTTATATTTATGCCCTCACAAGTAATTTTTTAGGATGCAAACCGGAAAAATTAGGAAATTGGATTTTCAGTTTAACTAAATTTTATTTTTTCTTGAAAATTTTGCTTAGTTTTGCACTTGAATTGATTGTTTTTATTAATATTTAGTATTTTAATAGAATGCAACTTGTGAAAAATACTGCACTAATCGATCAAAAATTTTTATTCTTATCATTATTTTAATTTTTTTTTATATTATTTGTGGTAATTTACATAGTCTATTTATATTAAATATATATTTATGACATCATATCAATTATATCACTTATTAAACAAGTTAGACCAGTTGAAAATTGTATCAATACATCGATTCTATTTCCGATTCGGTTTTTATTTTTCAAAAAAAATTGATTAGAACCCGCGTGTGCCCCTCTATATAAAGTCAAGCAAGACCCATATATACGCAACGTGTCTGTGTTTTAGAGCATCAATATATAGGTTTCTTCAAACAGAAACAACATGGTTGACAACATATCCCCCACAAATCCACACAAACGAAAACCCTTCACATACACCTTCAACAACAACATCAACTACCCTTCCACCACCACCTACGGCGGCGCCACCTCCTCCTTGGCCGTAGAAGATGACTCATCCCTAATCAAAGAACAAGATCGTCTCCTCCCGATTGCAAATGTTGGCCGAATCATGAAACAAATCCTTCCTCCAAATGCGAAAATCTCGAAAGAAGCTAAAGAAACCATGCAAGAATGTGTGTCTGAGTTCATTAGTTTCGTGACGGGTGAAGCCTCGGATAAATGTTGCAAAGAGAAGAGAAAGACTGTTAATGGAGATGATATTTGCTGGGCTTTAGGGAACTTGGGATTTGATGATTATGCTGAGGCTCTGAAGAGGTATTTGGTCAAGTATAGAGAGGCTGAAGGGGAGAGGGCTAATAATGGAAAAGAGAAGAGTTTAGGGCTGTAAGAAAGTTTGAATCTTTGATAGTTTGAATTTTAATTATGGGTTTTGTTAATTTCCTTGATGAATCTTGATGTTTTAACTAGGGTAAAATTAACTAATTAGGGGGGGTTTGTTTTATGTTGTGTGACTATATATTAGAAGCTGAATTTTATGATTTGATTACACTTCCAGAGTTTTATTGGAGTTTCCTTCGGAGATTATAAGATGCATAGTGAGTACTATATGTGGAGTTATGAGGGCTTGCGATTTGGTGGAAATTATGTGTTTTTAGGTAAGTTTGGTTAATAATAAGTATATTGGGGCTATCTTTTCATTTGTTTTTTGTGATAATATAATCTGAGTTAGGGTTAATTTTTACTTCATGTTTTGTATCCTATGTAGCTAGTTAGTATAATTCACTGTTTCGATCTGATCTGAGTTGAAACGTGTTTGGATCCTGTATTTCAATATAAAGATGCTTCATCACTTGATTTTCATGAAGAATATGCTTGTTTTGTTTTAAGTATTATTTTTTTTTATGACATATATTTGGTGTACCATGAAATGAAATAGGTGATAAAAACACTTATTGAAATAGATGATGAACAAACCTATTGAAACAGATGATTCAAATCGAGCCAAAGTAGCAAAACTGGGCAGAACTGAGGCGCAGTAACTGATATTTCGATGAATTCATATTTGGTTCCTAATTTTTCTTTCTTTTTTTTCTTTTTGATCTAATAATGTGATTTTAATTTGAGGCATTTCAATACTTCGATTTCAAATTATCTTTAGTAATCATGTAAATGTTAACTGTTCATGGATGTGCATTTTTCAAATTGAGTCAATAATACTAGCTAGAAACTTCGTCCACTTATTGACCAGATTCACGTGATTCAAACACTTATTAATATTCTTATTGATAGAATATATATGTACGTATATGTATAATCTGTACACTTATGTATTTGACACAAACACTCTTTGTTATTCGTGCTGTCTCCCCATTAAAATAACTATTTATATATGTACGTACTAACTTTATATATCTACATATGAAATCAATGTAAACTTTGCTTGGATGCAATGGTTAGTATTTCCAAGATAAGCTCAAATGTGCAAAATTAAGTAATATTGGTAATCTCCTTTGTCTTGGAAACCCTAGATACCAAAGGGTTAGGGACCACATTTTTATTGCTCCAGAAATTCTGGGTTTGTCAGAAACCTAGCTAGTTAGGTCCCCATAATCCTCATAATATTGTATATAAATTTTCCAAATTAGAAAGAACGATTGGGATCCCACAACTGTGGGTGAGTAATAAATCAATTAATTTATCCATAAATAGCCAAAAACAGAAATATGCATATATAAATTAATAGATGGAATATATAGCTTTCACAGATTATGGGGTTTCTACAAATTCTTTGACCATTTCAAAACGACGCTTTTGATGTCTGAGTATGTATATTTTGCTTTGCCTCGAGTTCTTGTTTGAGAAACTGTGGGCATAATTTACAGCACCCTCTGGCCTTTATTTTCTGTCCGCCATTGTTTTGGATGTCATAATCCTCAAACAACTAGAATGAGGTGGTGCTTGCAACTAATTGGTTATGAGTTGTCAAAAGTTATTTGGAAATTCTATTTCTATTGTAAGTTCTTTCAAATTAATCTGCAACCATCCATAATAAAAGTAGATTATAATTCTGAACACTACGTACCACTTTTGGTTAATTTACAATGAATTATTTGATGGTTTTCAAACACCAGTACTTTTGATTATAATCTCTTTTTTCCAACTTTTAGTATATGTATTTGCATAATTTGTTGCAAATATCACCTAAATACTTTGTTGTGAGAAGAAAAATTAAAACAATTCAACACACACACACACACACACATATATATATATATATGTCTAGCTATTGTAGATAAAAATATCAGTTAGGATCCTCTATTTCAAAATAGTGTTTCATTTCCTATTCTTTACATACATGCCAAATGTATTAAATTTATTCTTATAAAAACATGGGATTATGAATGCCATACACTTGGCAAGTATTTATGCAATGGAATGGAAGATGGGAGATGAATTGGAACAGAGTGTAAAAATACAATTAGGTTGGTCGAAGGAGTTCAAAATCCTCTATTCTAGTAATGTTCCATCTTTATGATAATACTGCATTTGTCCCCTTTTTTCTTAGGATGGGATCCCCTATTCCAAATTGTGTTTCATGTCCTATTCCATGCCTTTAAATACATGCGATGTTTATTGCATTTATTACTAAATATTTTTATAAGGTAATATTTAATACACGTGGCATGTATTTAAATGCATGCAATATGAGATGAAACACAATTTGGAATAGGAGATTTCATTCATTTTTTCTCGCCCTTCTCCCATCTTGAGTGCGGATGGGACAAATTTTTATATTGTTGCATAAATACATGGCAAGTGTTATATATATATATATATTTGTAAAAACATTTAATTATGAATACAATATACTTTCTATACATATATATTCATTGAAATAGAAGATGAAATTAAATGCGTATTGGAATGGACAAACTCAAGAAAGAGAAGCAAATTTTTCGGATTTTTGGATTTAGGAGTTAAATACTCAATTCGCCAATTCATCTAACTTATTAAGAGAGATAGGACGATGCCGTATATATTGTCTCATTTGTCGCGTATTTTGTCCAAAGTAATGCGTTTATGTGACTGAAAAAATTGATCACTGTATCAATTCTCAAATATTTTTCACTCTCGAATGTAAAACAATTGTTGGTGCTTGAGCATTTTAATATTAAAATTACATATTATGTCAATTCGTGATGGGAATGAAATAGTAACATTATGACAACTAGCTTCACTATACATATATGTGTCTACTTATTCTTCCACTTGCATATTTATTCATTAGCCACTACATAGTATTCTCTTGTAACTCTTTATCTATATTATATATAAAGTAAGAAGTCTAAAGGTAATTATTTTTTGTCCGTCATATTAAATGTACAAAAATAACCCTATTACAAAAAATAATGACAAAGCAGTTATAAAAAATAAAAACAATATGTATTCCTTTAATTCTTCTTTTTCAATATTTATTGTTTTATTTCATTCTTTTTTTCAATTATGCTTTTCTTTTTTTTCAACTTTAGTGTCTTCAAATTTATTTTTTGATGATGTTATTCTATATAATGAAATATTTCTCATTATTAAAAATAGATAAGTATCTTTAATTTTGCGAATAAAAAAATTTAGTCACACACATCGAGTGTGCCACAGTTGCTAGTACTTATTATCCGCCAACCCTTATTTATGTTATGAAGGCCTTTAAAACTGTATATATGAGTTATTTCTTGTAGCTTGCACAAAAAAATAAAGGGTTAATTACATTTGACTATCTCTTGAGATTTTGAAATTATCAAGTACTACCTTCATAGTTTAAAAATTGCAAATTAGCCCCCATAAGTTTATAAAATTATGAAATCATCCATTTCTTTAGGTTTTTGGACAAAAAACTGATGACGTTCTCCAATTTTAGTATCTAAAATCACAATGGCCAAGTATAGAGATATAACGGGTAGTTAGTGCAATGGAAAAATTGGAAGATATCAATAGTTTTCGGCAAAAAAATCTAACGAAATGGATGATTTAGTAATTTCATAAACTTATGGGGCTTAATTTGTAATTTTCAAACCATGAGAGTAGTGGTTGGTAGTTTCACAATCTTAGAGCGTAGTGAGATGTAATTAACCCAAAAATAAAATAAAATAAAATAAAAATAACTAATACTATAACTCATACACACAAAAGCATTCTTATGTGAAGTTTCAGACCCAACAACTTGTTATGAACTAATTTGTTGAACTACATGACATATTCGGCTGTTGCGTCTTAAAAGCTGACAAGTAAAAAATATTACTATTGGACTATTAGACAATTCTACTAAGTATTGTCAAGAAAAAAAACTTAAGCATATAACAAAATGAGTTATAAAGTAAGAAAAAGAAACACAAAATTTGAACTAGAAAATTATGTCTAAGCGAAAATACCTTTAGCACAAGTAGTGATAATATAGGAAATACTTTTGAAAGAAGGAGAATAATTTTAAAATACATTTTTTCATGATAATATTTTGAAAAAGAAAATCCCAAGACCTTTTAAAAAAAATTTTAAAAATAATTGTTAACGTTAATTGGGTCGAACTATAAACGGGCAGTTGATTGGATCCGAATATACGAGAGTCCGAATATTATCAATTCTCGGTTTGGGCCAGATTTTGGGCCAATGTAGATCCATAACGCCCTCTGTTATCAGCCACCTGGTTGTTTGTCCTGTTCAGAGTTTACAATAGTTTCTGTTTTCTATTAAAATCGCTGTTTCTCTTGTGTGGTATTGCTTTGATAAAAAGCAACTCTAGCCATATAAAGGGCTTTACCGCGTTATGCTTTATTTTCCCACTCACTTTCCGGTAGGAGGAACGGGTCCAAGTATAGGGCGGGAAATTTCCTTATTTCAATCTTCACTCACGAATTCTGCACAAATGTGGAAGGAAAAAGCACTGAGAGTACGTGATTTACTCATAATTTCATGGATTATTGTAAGTTGTTTATCCTGCACTGCGTTTTTTTGGCTAATAAAGTTTGCTTCCCGATTTATAGTTCGGAAATAATGCGCGGAAAAACGAAGATTCTGATCAGAGCATCTCTGGTAAAAGTTGGAAATATCACTATATTTCGGAACTATGATGATTGAAAAGCTTACGATTCTGCTGAATCGCGTAAATTTTGGTGATTAAGGTGTCATTGTTTCAGCGTTTATATTGCAATATCTTGTATGATTGTCCATGGTTAAGTTGTTGTTACGTTGGGGATCTGTTTCTGCTACATTAAAATTTTGGTTATGCTATTTGGTTTAAATTTGGTAATCGAGAGTGATTGTTGTGGTGCTATGGTTATGCTGTATCGATTTTGAGGATTAAGTTGTATTTTCCTTAGGTTAGATTCTGCTATGTTTAACTTCAGATTTCAATATCTCTATCTATTTCTTCTTCCTGATGACCTGGCAGAAGAGGAGGAAGGTTTGGAGGATGAATGGACAGGTAATACGGTTTCCTTGGGTGGAGTGGAGGAGAATGAGGTAAACTTTCTGATAAACCATGCACATGACGGTCAAATATTTATTTTGGTCTTTGCATGCATCTTTTTGAGTTTTATTTGTGGGAATATTGTTGAAATAAAGCAGCATTTTGATATGAACTTATGAAGTGCTATTTTACCATTTTTACTCGTGCATGGTCTTTATTCCTTCAATGTAACGTATATCCAAACAGTTTTAATGTTTTATCTTCTCTTGTTTTGCTATGCTGCACTGAACATGTATTTTGGCAGGGAAGAATGCAAGTTCTCTCACAGCTTGAGACACTCAGAGGTATTTACTGGTTTATTTATTCTTTATATATTCAAGCTATACTAGTATATCTTGGTAGAGCAAGTGTCCAAAATTTAGTTTGAAAAAATTAGTCCTGATGCATATCCGCAGATTCTTATGAACTTCAATCAACTGAAGAGGAGCCCATCTCATCTCACGAGGTATTAACTCGAAGACTGAAAGCCCCAATTTTTAGTACCATGTCATTTATCTGCAGGTGATGTGCTGAAGAGGTTTACTGAAACTGAAAATATGTTTAGCTGGAAAAGAAGGTACTGGAGAGTGCTTACTTTAACTACCAGTGGAACACGAAAGTTCTCATTTCTTTGCAGAAAAAATTCTATTCGTTTGGACTATTAGTATTATCAACACTAGGATTATGTTCCTGTGGTTGCTGTTATGGTTTTAAGTGCAATGACGAGGATATAATAAACAATGGGGCACTTAAGTTGCTTGTGGTTTCTATCTCACAATCTTGTTGTTGGCAGAGAAAAGGAGGTCACCATATTGACGATGAAGTTGAGGATCCTCTCTTCAATGATGGGGATGGTTCCAGCTGTGACCCAAGGGTCGCTTCTGCTACCTATGCCCACTCCAATGAAGGAATAATGCACTTACCAACAATGGCTTCAATCTCGGATTTCGACGAAGAAATTATTTCTGACGATGAGGTGTGTCCGTGGAATACGTTACCACATCCTGTTGCTGCTTTATTGTAAAGAAATGTCTTATATCATAACACACGATTGCTGTCTTATTTTCCTACGAGAAAATGCATTCTTACTTTTGGGTTGTAATGCATCCAGAAAATGAATCCTCCTATCCTTAGAAGTATGGCACGGAATGTGGGTGGCACATGGTCTGAAGCAAGTCGGGAAGTGGAGGCATTAGTTTGGTTAAAAGAAATTTCTAGCTGTTCCTCATCCCATGGTGTCATCGTCAAAGAAAACAAATTTTCTAAAGGTACTGAGCGCACGTCTGTTAGCAATCACAACAAGAAAGAAATCCCATTGAATTCCTTCTATTTATATCCATCACTCCTCTTGTGGTGTAACTGAATGTCCCTAAAGTAGACATGCTTCTATAATGAACATGTTCCCTATGTCTACCCATATTGCTTGATTCCTTCACAGTTCCTCATTATTTGCAGATTATATCTATTTGGAGACTTTCTTTTCTTGATGTACAGTGGTGGGTTCAACTGATTCTTAAGGTACCATCACACTTGCAGGAGCAGGTGGTAGGACAAAAGCTAAGCCCAAATTTTTATTCCGTTTTCATTCACGTAATAAAGACCCATCTTTGGTTGTTGGTGATGAGAATGGAAGGACATCATCTGACAATATCCCACAACCAGATGAAATTGGTGCTGCAGCTGACAAAGGCATGGACAAATTCATAGCTGACTCTCAGCTGATTTTGCATGAAAAGGAATCTGAACAGCCAGAAAACCACACAGTCCCATCTGAACTGGCCCATGAACATGTCTTTAAGGAGCATTCAATGGCTGACTTTCTAGACTGCTTCCAAGGGAGGAATGATCCGCTGCAAAGAACTTCCAAACTGGTTTGCTTTCTTGTCTGCTAACTTTCTTTTATTTTCTCTGGTGCTGCATTTTCATTTAATTTTGTAAAAAAGTACAGGATATCAAGAGCAGAGGAAGAAAATCACAGATGGGTTTAAAAAGAAACACACTTCCATTGGGTGATAGAAATTTGGATGACGATGACCTATCTGGTAGTGCTTGCAGCGATGATGAGGTATTTCCTTGGTGAATGGTCTTTTGCTGCTCTCATTACACCTATTTGATGTAAGTGAAACTTTCACTAGCTTGACTATTGAACTGGTTGCTTTAGGAGAATCCTGCAAGTGTAAGGCCAGTTGCCCCTAGGAGGACTATGGCAGATCAATTTCATGAAGCTTTTCGAACAGTGACCGTAATTGATGAGACACCGTTGTGGTGGGTACAGAAGAACTGCTTGTAACATTATAGCATATTTAATGTAACTTATATCTCTGGTACATCTTCATAATGTGCACTGATAAATTATGCAGCGGTGGACTATATGAGAAGTTGCAGCGAGTAATGCGGATTGAGAAAGAAAGAGATGTAGATTACATAAAGAATACAAGTACATTAACTGCTTTCAAGGGTAAAAGCAAACTTTGAATACACCTTTTGTCAACATGTTGCAATTTGTTACTCTTCCTAGCTTATTTCCCTCTCTTTTCAGATGAAAGTATGTGCCTTTCAGTTAGAATTTTGTCGAGGTCTCTGGAAGCAAAGCTGATTGTTTGTTCTTGCACTTCTATTGAAGATGGAAAGGTTTGCTTACTGCCAGAATATCAAACTAGACTACAGATTGACCAAATACTCTAATTTAGCAGAGCCGTTGTGTTTCCTGGAATCCTGTTGATAGTTAGATCCTTCTTACTCTTGTCGGCGTGTCTTAATGGAGAAGTCTTCTCAGCATTCTCAAGTAATAAAAATTAAAAAAAAAAAAAAAAGGAAAATTCTTAGATTTCCTTGTCTTCTGTATTTGATTGAAAAAATATATGAAGGAGGAATAAGTGGATGTGACTTAGTGACTGCACCACTGAAAGAACAGATTCACAAAATTTTGGCACATGCTCCGTTGTGGTTAATAGTAACACCAAACTTAAGTGATCTTTTTTCCTTGCCCTTCCAGAACTCATACTGTGAGAGTAACTTGCACATGAAAATTGAAGGTGTAGCAAGGACTTTGACCATCATCTTCAACCCAAGAGTATGTAGTGATCTAGAGATTGAAGTCGGCAACCTGATTTGCATACACCCACCTTGGTACGATCTGCACAAGCTGCACTGGAATTTCGAATTTTACACTAACTTGATATTACAAGCGGTTTAGTTAGGTTGGCCAATCCTTTTCAGCAATGCCAATGCATATAAGCATTTCTCATTCTTTGTTTTATGAAAGAGGGTGCTAAACCAGGAAAGACTGGCGCATAAGCCGATTTTTCCTACGTAGCTTTTTGGAAGAGAGTGCTTAACCCTCCTATATTTCGTACTATTGTCAACAAGAGTGGACACTGCTTACTGAACTCCCACACAACACCACCCCTGCCCCCCTGCTCACATTGCTGCCATTTATGTTCTAATGTTATGGATGCTCTAATAGAGTGCTGTCTTCTGGAACAGGAAGGAGGTGCAGGTGAAGGGAAAAGATGAAGTGATCTTATTATGCTCATATTTTTCCCAGGTCCAGTCCTGAGAAATTCTGCTTTTGAGTAATCAACAAGGTATTCATTGGAGGAGCTCTGTTTGAATGAATTCCATTCGATCCTCAATTTTGAGTAAGAGTTCTAAAATTATGTGAAGTTGATATTGAAATTTATTCAAATATAAAGTGATTGACGTTAAGCGAGATTGTTAGACATGGTAGGTTGTGGTTGCGGCATGGCATGACTTTCCTGATCTTTAACACAATGAAAATTTGGTGTTATACACTCATAAAAGACTTGCTGTATTCGTAAGTGCAATCTGAAGGCAACATTGTCATCATTCTCTTCAGAGGTCATGTTTTTAGTTATAAAACTGAAAAATTATTTCAATCTCGTAGGAATAGGATTACTATTACTTTCTGGGATTGCTTACTATGCTTGATGAAATGAGTGGATGATACATATAACGTGAGATGCAATTATCTTGTATAAGTGATACCATGTACGCTTCATTGTTAATTGAAGAATCTCACATTGTGCTCATATCTAGTTGGTGGAAATTGGTCAAACGGTTCATCCCACATTAATACCTTCTTCGTGCGTCTTAATTTATATCTTGAGCTTTCATGTATCAAAGTAAACACTGAATTAAGCTGGATAGCTCATCTTGTCCAATTGAGACCAATGAACTGGATGTGTTTTTCTAGATCGTCCTCGTCCTCAACCTCAATGTATGTTGTCTTTATTCATGCGTTGACTTGGATTTGCTGATACCTTTCCGCTTATTGTTTTCTATTTCTGCTTGCAGATAGCATATGAACCAGAGATGACGAGTTCTGGAATTGTTTTGCTTTCTCATTGAAAGAACAATTGAAGAGGAGTTGGCCTGTCTATGCCCCATGTATATTACCTGATACCTAAAAATGTGCCAACGAAACTACCGTTTTCTTCGTGTTTTTAAGATATTGTGCTGATCGGCTAAGATTACAGCATATTGTTAAAATCAACCCCGTTGATTCAAATCTAATTTAAATTTGAAAATCTTTAACCAATTAAAATATTTGATGAATCATATTTGATTATGAATATACATAATTTGAATTGACTATGAGATTGAGCAATAAGAGATTTAAACATGAATATTAGCAAATATTCAGTATGTATACTTGTATTTATAAAAGCTCTTATAATTATGTAAAAATGTAATTTGGCACTTCGTAAGGTATAAATTTACATTTGTTGATGTATTTTGTTTGTTTAAGTTAATGTATATTTATTTTCATATAATTATTATTTACTCTTATTTCTGCTTTGATTCCCCATGGAGTTTCCAATTTTTTTTCAGATTCGAATTTGATATCAATAAAATCAAATTTTATAGAATCTCTTATAAGATATGAAAATCGTAATCAAATTCGGATTCAAATTAAGTTTTTTTTTTTTAAATGTTATCAACCCAAGTTTCACGTCCGAATGCTCAATTCGCAACGCAAAACTACAGGCCCAAATGAAAAAGTTGCGCTGTTGCGAGGCCTCCAACGCCACATCACAACACGTTACGTATCCCCCAATTAAAGCACCATACATATGGACGAATCTGCCCTCCTTTCCTCACATTAATTACCCATTCTCTCCCTCAATCAACTCCCGACTAAGGTTGGAAACGTCAATCAATCCTGCCCGCGTATGAACTCTCCTCTTCGTTTAGATCTTTCCAGTTTCCACCCCCCAGCTTCAGTCCACCTCTCTCCCAATTTCTCCTGATTCCATCTATATCCCTTCCATGGCTACTATCTCCAGCTTCTCCTCCCATCCTAACCCTAATGCAAGCCCGAATTTCATTTCTCCCATGCTCCAGCCCTATCTTGAGCAACAGCAGCAGCGGATTCAACCTGACCCGCCGCCAGATCACGGAGCCTCCGACGAATTTGTTTCGGACGAAGACGGCCACGAATCGTCCACTACTATTGGCTGCTCTTCCGTGATCCCGAACCCTAACCCTAACCCTAATCCTAACCCGAGCGCAAACCCTAGTCCAATCAAGCTCCTTCACGTCTCGTTCAACCAGGATTATGGTTGTTTCGCCACGGGGACCGACCGCGGATTTCGTATTTACAACTGCGATCCCTTCCGTGAAATATTTCGTCGCGATTTTGATGGGAACGGCGGGGGAATTGGGGCCGTCGAGATGCTTTTTCGATGCAACATCCTTGCGTTAGTGGGCGGAGGCGATTCGCCTCAGTATCCGTTGAATAAGGTCATGATTTGGGACGATCATCAAAGCCGATGCATTGGTGAGCTATCCTTTAGGTCTGAAGTGCGTGGGGTTCGATTACGAAGGGATCGAATTATTGTTGTTCTAGAGCAGAAGATTTTCGTCTATAATTTTGCTGATTTGAAACTGTTGCATCAGATTGAGACGATTGCAAACCCTAAGGGACTCTGTGCGGTGTCGCAGGTTGCGGGGTCATTTGTATTGGTTTGCCCAGGTTTGCAGAAGGGGCAGGTTAGGGTGGAACATTACGCATCTAAGAGGACTAAATTCATCATGGCTCATGATTCGAGAATTGCATGCTTCTCGCTCTCTCAGGATGGAAATCTGCTGGCAACTGCAAGCAGCAAAGGGACGCTGGTTCGGATATATAATACACATGACGGGAGTTTGTTGCAGGAGGTAAATTCTTACTATTTAATAATAATGTTGTTTTGGTGATTTGGAATTGCTTCTTGTTGTGTTCGGATTTTCTGTTAGTAGAGAAATGTGTTCCATGGGAGGTTTTTAATGAAACACTAACAATGCACTAGAGGTGTGTTTTATTTTATCCAAGTGTAGCCTTGCAAAACATGAAAAGGTTCATTATGTGGGCCTATTGTGTTCTGACGCTCGAATGCCTACATATGGCCCAGGATGCAAATAATTGCAACTGTGGTATATTCGTGACTGGCGGGACAAGGAATGACATAGGACGCAGATTATTGCAATTTTATAAATTTGAGGCCAGAGAAAGGAAGATTTCGTGAGACTCTGCTTGGCAAACGGGTCGATTATTCAGGGTGTTCTGTCATTGTCATCAGTCCTTCACTTTCATTACATCGATGTGGATTGCCGCGCAAAATAGCAATAGAGCTTTTCTAGACATTTGTAATTTGTGGTCTAATTAGACAACATCTTGCTTCCAACATAGGACTTGCTAAGAGTAAAATTCGGGAAACAGAACCGATTGTATGGGAAATACTTCGGGAAGTTATGCAGGGGCATCCTGTATTGCTAAATAGAGCACCCACTCTGCATAAATTAGGCATACAGGCATTCCAGCCCGTTTTAGTGGAAGGGCGTACTATTTGTTTACATCCATTAATTTGTAAGGGATTCAATGCAGATTTTGATGGGGATCAAATGGCTGTTCATGTACCTTTATCTTTGGAGGCTCAAGCAGAGGCCCGTTTACTTATGTTTTCTCATATGAATCTTTTGTCTCCAGCTATTGGAGATCCCATTTCTATACCAACTCAAGATATGCTTATTGGACTCTATGTATTAACGAGCGGGAATCGTTGAGGTATTTGTGTAAATAGGTATAATCCATGGAATTTCAGAAACTATCAAAATAAAAGAAGTGACAATAATAACTATAAGTATACGAAGGAACCTTTTTTTTTCTAATTCCTATGATGCAGTTGGAGCTTATCGGCAGAAATGAATCAATTTAGATAGTCCTTTGTGGCTCCGGTGGCGACTAGATCAACGCATTATTGCTTCAAGAGAAACTCCCATCGAAGTTCACTATGAATCTTTAGGCAGGGTGTAGCTTGGTTAGAGTCCCAATAGCGTAATCGGGAAACCAATAATGATTCGTTTTAGAAAAGAAAAACAGAAAAAATAAGTAAAACTGTGATCGGTGATCCTCATCTTGATCAGATTACATATTGCAGTTATGAACTTATTGAGGATTTATATGTTTTGAAGTTAGCTTGAGTTTTGCGGAAAAGTTTGTTAAATCTGAGTTAAGTCAAGAAAAGGTTATAGTAGTTCAGGCTCACTTTGAGGGCACTAAAGCGTGGATAGTTGCCAGCCTTCTATGATTTTCTTGGTGTTGTTTCATTGTTGATTATTTTATATTCACTTCAGAGGCTCTGTTATATGATTTACATAAGGAAGGAAAGCCATGTTGCTTCTTTGGTTGGTTTTTCTTTCTTTCTTTTTTTTTTATAGGGTGTTTGGGTTTGGGGTGAGTTGGAATGTCATGGTGAAAAGGTTTAGGAGAAATGTATTGTGATGAGAAATTAAAACATTTTCTTGCTTCACTATTTAAGGGGACTTCTGTAAAATTTTCCGGTATATCAAGATTTCAATTATTATATGTTGTTAATGTATTGGTAATGTTAGAAATCATATATTTATATCAAGATAACAAATGGAAGGTGTAAATGTTTATCTTTTATTGACATATGCTGTGAATGTGCATAAGGATATATTAGAAATTTGTAATAATTAAAATATATATTTATGTAGTAATGATTGCGGTTGTTCAAAACATTTTGGGTGCAGAATGTATTTCCGTGAGATATATATATGTGTGTGTATCTGTAAAAGAAATAAGAGGAAAAAGATGAATATTATATGCTTCTCGTACTAGGTAACTGGATCATGTCTTAATGTTGAATTGATCAGAAGTTCAGTTTTGAATATATAGCATCTCCTGTCTGTTCACACTATTTATCCCTAGCTATCAGTTTGAGGGGCTAAACGTGGACACTTCATAGCTGTTGTTTTTGTTGATGATGGATGCTATTGGTTCTCCTCTTCTTTGAATCTAAGAATGTTTTCTTGTTAATGGACAACAATAATTTCCTCAACCTGCTCTTTATGAGCTGAGTTCAATAGTTGCGTGAATTAGGGATAAGTCTGTGATTTAGTTCTGTTTTTGATTGACTGTGCCTTTCGTTTTTAAGAATTTATTTCTGTGAGTTTGGAAAAGCTCTATTCTGATTTTTACACTTTTATTATCATGCCTTCTCCGCTAGCCTGCATTTGTGCTTAAACTTTCTTTCATGAAAAAAGATCTGAACAGAGTCCCATTGGAAATATGATGCAGGTACGGAGGGGTGCAGACAGGGCAGAAATATATAGCGTGGCATTCTCACCCACTGCCCAGTGGCTGGCAGTCTCAAGTGATAAGGGAACTGTTCATGTTTTTAACCTTAAGGTTAATTCTGGAAATGCTGCAAGTGAGAGGTCCAGTAGTCCAGATAGAAATCCTTCTGTTGCGACATCAAGTTCTTCACTGTCTTTCATAAAAGGTATAATGTTTTTTGCAGTTATTCTATTTTTCTGTTGAATGAGATGTTGCAGACTGTTTGTTTTTCACTGGTGATATGACTTAAAAAATGTTGCTGTCTAAAGTCATTCAGATAAGGCATAAATTATTTGTTAATATATGGCAGGAGTGCTGCCTAAGTATTTCAGCTCAGAATGGTCAGTAGCCCAGTTCCGTTTGCCTGAAGGATCCCAATATATTGTTGCTTTTGGTCACCAGAAGAATACGGTGGTAATCCTTGGCTTGGATGGAAGGTTAGCTCAGATAACCCCAGCACGACTTTTTGCAATTAGTAGGAAATTACCGTTGTCTAGTTTTAGTTTATATGCGGTTTCCTGGTTTCTGTATCATATCAAATCCCCGTGAACTTAGCATGCACACATAGGTCTTGAAATTCACGTAGCCTGGTGTGTTGCTGTGTATATCTGGATCGGAAATTATATTCATTTGTGATTGTAACTGTATGCAGTTTTTATCGCTGCAAATTTGACCCAGCGACTGGTGGGGAGATGACACAATTGGAGTACCACAATTTTCTCAAGCCTGATGAAGCTTTTTAGTAGTCTGGATAATGTGTACGAGTAATATATGTTCCCTGCTTATTTGGGCATAATGCTGTAAATATCAAATGTAAATGAAACTCGCTGTTTAAAACTCTGGTTAATCCATAATGACTATAAATTGTGATGACATAAGAAACAAAATCTGCCTGTACAATTTTTATTTCTTGTGGAAATCGTCTTTCATGTTGGTGTATTATTACTCTGTGTGTATTGCTTTATGTTAGTTAGAGTATGTTCGTGGTGGATTGTTCTCTCTGGCAGCGGGTCGTAGCTGTTTGTCATTCTTGAAGGTAAATAAGATTTTTATGTATGCATCCATTTATTGATTCCTCGGTGTCTGTTAACAAACTAATTCTGTGGATTGCATTTGGACTGCACTGGCATCCAATTTGAGCCAAAGCTTTTGGTTATGACTTGTGAGTCGGTTGCTGGGCTAGTGACAATTTTCTCTCTTCTTCTTCTTCTTCTTCTTCTTC